>OU342740.1:149563154-149866293 GCA_910589775.1 Avena eriantha | reverse complement strand
ATGGATCCACCAGTGTCATTGCATGTGTGCTCTTTTTACTAACAACAACCAGAGTCATTGCATGTTTTGTTCTTTTTACTAACAACCAGAGTCATTTCATGTGTGTTCTTTTCACATACCAAATATGCATCCACCAGTGTCATTGCATATGTGTTATTTTCACATACCACAACTGGACTCTTTTCATGTGTGTTCTTTTCACATACCACATATGGATCCACTGGTGTCATTGAAATGTGTGCTCTTCTTACTAACAACAGCCAGTGTCATTGGATGTGTGTTCTCTTCAGAGACCACACATGGATCCACCAGTGTCATTGCATGTGTGTTCTTTTTACTAACAACCAGAGTCATTTCATGTGTATTCTTTTCACATACCACATATGGATCCACCAGTGTCATTCAAATGCGTGTTCTCTTTAGAGACTACACATGGATCCAATAGTGTCATTGCATGTGTGTTCTTTTTACTAACAACAACTAGAGTCATTGCATGTGTGTTCTTTGCACATACCACATATGGATCCACCATGTCATTGCATGTGTGCTCTTTTCACAATCCACCTATGGATCCACCAGTGTCATTGCATGTGTGCTCTTTTTACTAACAACAACCAGAGTCATTGCATGTGTGTTCTCTTTAGAGACCACACATGGATTTGCCAGTGTCAATGCATGTGTGTTCTTTTTACTAACAATAACCAGAGTCATTGAATGTGGGTTCTTTTCATAAAGCACATATGGATCCACCAGTGTCATTGAAATGTGTGTTCTACTCAAAGACCACACATGGATCCACCAGTGTCATTGCATGTGTGTTCTTTTTACTAACAACAACTGGAGTCATTGCATGTGTGTTCTTTTCACATACCACATATGGATCCACTAGTGTCATTGAATGTATGTTCTTTTTACTAACAACAACCAGAGTCATTGCATGTGTGTTCTTTTCACATACCACATATGGATCCAACAGTGTCATTGAAAGGTGTGCTCTTCTTACTAACAACAACTAGAGTCATTGGATGTGTGTTCTCTTCAGAGACCACAGATGGATCCACCAGTGTCATTGCATGTGTGTTCTTTTCACATACGACAAATGGAGTCATTTCATGTGTGTTCTTCTCACATACCACATATGGATCCACCAGTGTCATTGAAATGTGTGCTCTTCTTACTAACAACAGCCATTGTCATTGGATATGTGTTCTCTTCAGAGACCACACATGGATCCACCAGTGTCATTGCATGTGTGTTCTTTTCACATACCACAACTGGAGTTATTTCATGTGTGTTATTTTCACATACCACAACTGGAGTCATTTCATGTGTGTTGTTTTCACATACCACATACGGACCCACCAATGTCACTGAAATGTGTGTTCTCTTCAGAGACCACACATGGATCCACCAGTGTCATTGCATGTGTGTTCTTTTTACTAACAACCAGAGTCATTTCATGTTTGTTCTTTTAACATACCACATATGGATCTACCAGTGTCATTGAAATGTGTGTTCTCTTTAGATACCACACATGGCTCCACTAGTGTAATTGCATGTGTGTTCTTTTTACTAACAACAACCAGAATCATTGCATGTGTGTTCTTTTCACATACCACATATGGATCCACCAGTGTCATTGCATGTGTGCTCTTTTCAGAATCCACTTATAGATCCACCAGTGTCATTGCATGTGTGCTCTTTTGACTAACAACAACTAGAGCCATTGCATGTGTCCTCTCTTCAGAGACCACAGATGGATCCACCAGTGTAATTGCATGTGTGTCCTTTTTACTAACAACAACAAGAGTCATCTCATGTGTGTTCTTTTCACATACCACATATGGATCCACCAGTGTCATTGAAATGTGTGTTCTCTTCAGAGACCACACATGGATCCACCAGTGTGATTGCATGTGTGTTCTTTTTCCTAACAACAACCAGAGTCATTGCACGTGTGTTCTTTTCACATACCACATATGGATCCACCAGTGTCATTGAAATGTGTGATGTTCTTACTAACAACAGCCAGTGTCATTGGATGTTTGTTCTCTTCAGAGAACACACATGGATCCACCAGTGTCATTGCATGTGTGTTCTTTTCACATACCACAACTGGAGTCATTTCATGTGTGTTCTTTTCAGATACCACATATGGATAAACCAGTGTCATTGAAATGTCTGTTCTCTTCAGAGACCACACATGGATCCACTAGTGTCATTGCATGTGTGTTGTTTTTACTAACAACAACCATAATCATTGCATATGTGTTCTTTTCACATACCACATATGGATCCACCAGTGTCATTGCATGTGTGCTCTTTTCACAATCCACCTATGGATCCACCAGTGTCATTGCATCTGTGCTCTTTTTACTAACAACAACCAGAGTCATTGCATGTGCGTTATCTTCAGAGACCACACATGGATCCATCAGTGTCATTGCATGTGTGTTCTTTTAACTAACAACGACTAGAGTCATTTCATGTGTGTTCTTTTCTCATACCACATATGGATCCACCAGTGTCATTGAAATGTGTGCTCTTCTTACTAACAATAGCCAGTGTCACTGGATGCGTGTTCTCTTCAGAGACCACACATGGATCCACCAGTGTCATTACATGTGTGTTCTTTTCACATACCACAACTGGAGTCATTTCATGTGGTGTTCTTTTCATAAAGCACAACTAGAGTCATTTCATGTGTGTTCTTTTCACATAAAAAATATGGATCCACCAGTGTCATTGAAATGTGTGTTCTCTTCAGAGACCACACATAGATCCAGTAGTGTCATTGCATGTGTGTTCTTTTTACTAACAACAACCAGAGTCATTTCATGTGTGTTCTTTTCACATACCACATATGGATCCACCAGTGTCATTGAAAGGTGTGCCCTTCTTACTAACAACAGCTAGAGTCATTGCATCTGTGTTCTCTTCAGAGACCACACATGGATCCACCAGCGTCATTGCATATGTGTTCTTTTCACATACCATAACTGGAGTCATTTCATGTGTGTTCTTTTCTCATACCACATATGGATCCACAAGTGTCATTGAAATGTGTGCTCTTCTTACTAACAATAGCCAGTGTCATTGGATGCGTGTTCTCTTAAGAGACCACACATGGATCCACCAGTGTCATTGCATGTGTGTTCTTTTCACATACCACAACTGGAGTCATTTCATGTGGTGTTCTTTTCATAAAGCACAACTGGAGTCATTTCATGTGTGTTCTTTTCACATACAAAATATGGATCCACCAGTCTCATTGAAATGTGCGTTCTCTTCAGAGATCACACATGGATCCACTAGTGTCATTGCATGTGTGTTCTTTTTACTAACAACAACCAGAGTCATTCCATGTGTGTTCTTTTCACATACGACATATGGATCCACCAGTGTCATTGCATGTGTGCTCTTTTCAAAATCGACCTATGGATCCACCAGTGTCATTGCATGTATGTTCTTTTTACTAACAACAATCAGAGTCATTGCAGATGTGTTCTTTTCGCATACCACATATGGATCCACCAGTGTCATTGCATGTGTGGTCTATTCACAATCCACCTATGGATCCACCAGTGTCATTGCATGTGTGCTCTTTTTACTAACAACCAGAGTCATTGCATGTGTGTTCTCTTCAGAGACCACACATGGATCACCTAGTGTCATTGCATGTGTGTTGTTTTTACTAACAACAACCATAATCATTGCATATGTGTTCTTTTCACATACCACATATGGATCCACCAGTGTCATTGCATGTGTGCTCTTTTCACAATCCACCTATGGATCCACCAGTGTCATTGCATGTGTGCTCTTTTTACTAACAACAACCAGAGTCATTGCATGTGCGTTATCTTCAGAGACCACACATGGATCCACCAGTGTCATTGCATGTGTGTTCTTTTAACTAACAACGACTAGAGTCATTTCATGTGTGTTCTTTTCTCATACCACATATGGATCCACCAGTGTCATTGAAATGTGTGCTCTTCTTACTAACAATAGCCAGTGTCACTGGATGCGTGTTCTCTTCAGAGACCACACATGGATCCACCAGTGTCATTGCATGTGTGTTCTTTTCACATACCACAACTGGAGTCATTTCATGTGGTGTTCCTTTCATAAAGCACAACTGGAGTCACTTCATGTGTGTTCTTTTCACATAAAAATATGGATCCACCAGTGTCATTGAAATGTGTGTTCTCTTCAGAGACCACACATAGATCCAGCAGTGTCATTGCATGTGTGTTCTTTTTACTAACAACAACCAGAGTCATTTCATGTGTGTTATTTTCACATACCACATATGGATCCACCAGTGTCATTAAAATGTGTGTTCTCTTCAGAGATCACACATGGATCCACTAGTGTCATTGCATGTGTGTTCTTTTTACTAACAACAACCAGAGTCATTCCATGTGTGTTCTTTTCACATACGACATATGGATCCACCAGTGTCATTGCATGTGTGCTCTTTTCACAATCGACCTATGGATCCACCAGTGTCATTGCATGTATGTTCTTTTTACTAACAACAATCAGAGTCATTGCATATGTGTTCTTTTCGCATGCCACATATGGATCCACCAGTGTCATTGCATGTGTGGTCTATTCACAATCCACCTATGGATCCACCAGTGTCATTGCATGTGTGCTCTTTTTACTAACAACAACCAGAGTCATTGCATGTGTGTTCTCTTCAGAGACCACACATGGATCCACTAGTGTCATTGCATGTGTGTTCTTTTTGCTAACAACAACCATAGTCATTTCATGTGTGTTCTTTTCACAAACCACATATGGATCCACCAATGTCATTGATATGGGTGTTCTCTTCAGAGACCACACATGGATCCACCACTGTCATTGCATGTGTGTTCTTTTTACTAACAACAACCAGCATCATTGCATATGTGTTCTTTTCACATACCACATATGGATCCACCAGTGTTATTGAAAGGTGTGCCCTTCTTACTAACAACAGCTAGAGTCATTGCATCTGTGTTCTCTTCAGAGACCAGACATGGATCCACCAGCGTCATTGCATATGTGTTCTTTTCACATACCATAACTGGAGTCATTTCATGTGTGTTCTTTTCTCATACCACATATGGATCCACCAGTGTCATTGAAATGTGTGCTCTTCTTACTAACAATAGCCAGTGTCATTGGATGCGTGTTCTCTTCAGAGACCACACATGGATCCACCAGTGTCATTGCATGTGTGTTCTTTTCACATACCACAACTGGAGTCATTTCATGTGGTGTTCTTTTCATAAAGCACAACTGGAGTCATTTCATGTGTGTTCTTTTCACATACAAAATATGGATCCACCAGTCTCATTGAAATGTGCGTTCTCTTCAGAGACCACACATAGATCCAGCAGTGTCATTGCATCTGTGTTCTTTTTACTAACAACAACCGGTGTCATTTCATGTGTGTTCTTTTCACATACCACATATGGATCCACCAGTGTCATTAAAATGTGTGTTCTCTTCAGAGACCACACATGGATGCACCAGTGTCATTGCATGTGTGTTCTTTTTACTAACAACCAGAGTCATTTCATGTGTGTTCTTTTCACATACCACATATGGATCCACCAGTGTCATTCAAATGCGTGTTCTCTTTAGAGACTACACATGGATCCACTAGTGTCACTGCATGTGTGTTCTTTTTACTAACAACAACTAGAGTCATTGCATGTGTGTTCTTTTCACATACCACATATGGATCCACCAGTGTCATTGCATGTGTGCTCTTTTCACAATCCACCTATGGATCCACCAATGTCATTGCATGTGTGCTCTTTTTACTAACAACAACCAGAGTCATTGCATGTGTGTTCTCTTTAGAGACCACACATGGATTTGCCAGTGTCAATGCATGTGTGTTCTTTTTACTAACAATAACTAGAGTCATTGAATGTGGGTTCTTTTCATAAAGCACATATGGATCCACCAGTGTCATTGAAATGTGTGTTCTACTCAAAGACCACACATGGATCCACCAGTGTCATTGCATGTGTGTTCTTTTTACTAACAACAACTGGAGTCATTGCATGTGTGTTCTTTTCACATACCACATATGGATCCACTAGTGTCATTGAATGTATGTTCTTTTTACTAACAACAACCAGAGTCATTGCATGTGTGTTCTTTTCACATACCACATATGGATCCAACAGTGTCATTGAAAGGTGTGCTCTTCTTACTAACAACAACTAGAGTCATTGGATGTGTGTTCAATTCAGAGACCACAGATGGATCCACCAGTGTCATTGCATGTGTGTTCTTTTCACATACGACAAATTGAGTCATTTCATGTGTGTTCTTCTCACATACCACATATGGATCCACCAGTGTCATTGAAATGTGTGCTCTTCTTACTAACAACAGCCATAGTCATTGGATATGTGTTCTCTTCAGAGACCACACATGGATCCACCAGTGTCATTGCATGTGTGTTATTTTCACATACCACAACTGGAGTTATTTCATGTGTGTTATTTTCACATACCACAACTGGAGCCATTTCATGTGTGTTGTTTTCACATACCACATACGGACCCACCAATGTCATTGAAATGTGTGTTCTCTTCAGAGACCACACATGGATCCACCAGTGTCATTGCATGTGTGTTCTTTTTACTAACAACCAAAGTCATTTCATGTTTGTTCTTTTCACATACCACATATGGATCTACCAGTGTCATTGAAATGTGTATTCTCTTTAGATACCACACATGGCTCTACTAGTGTCATTGCATGTGTGTTCTTTTTACTAACAACAACCAGAATCATTGCATGTGTGTTCTTTTCACATACCACATATGGATCCACCAGTGTCATTGCATGTGTGATATTTTCAGAATCCACTTATAGATCCACCAGTGTCATTGCATGTGTGCTCTTTTGACTAACAACAACTAGAGTCATTGCATGTGTCCTCTCTTCAGAGACCACAGATGGATCCACCAGTGTCATTGCATGTGTGTCCTTTTTACTAACAACAACAAGAGTCATGTCATGTGTGTTCTTTTCACAAACCACATATGGATCCACCAGTGTCATTGAAATGTGTGTTCTCTTCAGAGACCACACATGGATCCACCAGTGTGATTGCATGTGTGTTCTTTTTCCTAACAACAACCAGAGTCATTGCATGTGTGTTCTTTTCACATACCACATATGGATCCACCAGTGTCATTGAAATGTGTGATGTTCTTACTAACAACAGCCAGTGTCATTGGATGTTTGTTCTCTTCAGAGAACACACATGGATCCACCAGTGTCATTGCATGTGTGTTCTTTTCACATACCACAACTGGAGTCATTTCATGTGTGTTCTTTTCAGATACCACATATGGATAAACCAGTGTCATTGAAAGGTCTGTTCTCTTCAGAGACCACACATGGATCCACTAGTGTCATTGCATGTGTGTTGTTTTTACTAACAACAACCATAATCATTGCATATGTGTTCTTTTCACATACCACATATGGATCCACCAGTGTCATTGCATGTGTGCTCTTTTCACAATCCACCTATGGATCCACCAGTGTCATTGCATGTGTGCTCTTTTTACTAACAACAACCAGAGTCATTGCATCTGCGTTATCTTCAGAGACCACACATGGATCCACCAGTGTCATTGCATGTGTGTTCTTTTAACTAACAACGACTAGAGTCATTTCATGTGTGTTCTTTTCTCATACCACATATGGATCCACTAGTGTCATTGAAATGTGTGCTCTTCTTACTAACAATAGCCAGTGTCACTGGATGCGTTTTCTCTTCAGAGACCACACATGGATCCACCAGTGTCATTGCATGTGTGTTCTTTTCACATACCACAACTGGAGTCATTTCATGTGGTGTTCTTTTCATAAAGCACAACTGGAGTCATTTCATGTGTGTTCTTTTCACATAAAAATATGGATCCACCAGTGTCATTGAAATGTGTGTTCTCTTCAGAGACCACACATAGATCCAGCAGTGTCATTGCATGTGTGTTCTTTTTACTAACAACAACCAGAGTCATTTCATGTGTGTTCTTTTCACATACCACATATGGATCCACCAGTGTCATTAAAATGTGTGTTCTCTTCAGAGATCACACATGGATCCACTAGTGTCATTGCATGTGTGTTCTTTTTACTAACAACAACCAGAGTCATTCCATGTGTGTTCTTTTCACATACGACATATCGATCCACCAGTGTCATTGCATGTGTGCTCTTTTCACAATCGACCTATGGATCCACCAGTGTCATTGCATGTATGTTCTTTTTACTAACAACAATTAGAGTCATTGCATATGTGTTCTTTTCGCATACCACATATGGATCCACCAGTGTCATTGCATGTGTGGTCTATTCACAATCCACCTATGGATCCACCAGTGTCATTGCATGTGTGCTCTTTTTACTAACAACAACCAGAGTCATTGCATGTGTGTTCTCTTCAGAGACGACACATGGATCCACTAGTGTCATTGCATGTGTGTTGTTTTTACTAACAACAACCATAATCATTGCATATGTGTTCTTTTCACATACCACATATGGATCCATCAGTGTCATTGCATGTGTGCTCTTTTCACAATCCACCTATGGATCCACCAGTGTCATTGCATGTGTGCTCTTTTTACTAACAACAACCAGAGTCATTGCATGTGCGTTATCTTCAGAGACCACACATGGATCCACCAGTGTCATTGCATGTGTGTTCTTTTAACTAACAACGACTAGAGTCATTTCATGTGTGTTCTTTTCTCATACCACATATGGATCCACCAGTGTCATTGAAATGTGTGCTCTTCTTACTAACAATAGCCAGTCTCACTGGATGCGTGTTCTCTTCAGAGACCACACATGGATCCACCAGTGTCATTGCATGTGTGTTCTTTTCACATACCACAACTGGAGTCATTTCATGTGGTGTTCTTTTCATAAAGCACAACTGGAGTCATTTCATGTGTGTTCTTTTCACATAAAAATATGGATCCACCAGTGTCATTGAAATGTGTGTTCTCTTCAGAGACCACACATAGATCCAGCAGTGTCATTGCATGTGTGTTCTTTTTACTAACAACAACCAGAGTCATTTCATGTGTGTTCTTTTCACATACCACATATGGATCCACCAGTGTCATTAAAATGTGTGTTCTCTTCAGAGATCACACATGGAACCATTAGTGTCATTGCATGTGTGTTCTTTTTACTAACAACAACCAGAGTCATTCCATGTGTGTTCTTTTCACATACCACATATGGATCCACCAGTGTCATTGTATGTGTGCTCTTTTCACAATCGACCTATGGATCCACCAGTGTCATTGCATGTATGTTCTTTTTACTAACAACAATCAGAGTCATTGCATATGTGTTCTTTTCGCATACCACATATGGATCCACCAGTGTCATTGCATGTGTGCTCTTTTCACAATCCACCTATGGATCCACCAATGTCATTGCATGTGTGCTCTTTTTACTAACAACAACCAGAGTCATTGCATGTGTGTTCTCTTTAGAGACCACACATGGATTTGCCAGTGTCAATGCATGTGTGTTCTTTTTACTAACAATAACCAGAGTCATTGAATGTGGGTTCTTTTCATAAAGCACATATGGATCCACCAGTGTCATTGAAATGTGTGTTCTACTCAAAGACCACACATGGATCCACCAGTGTCATTGCATGTGTGTTCTTTTTACTAACAACAACTGGAGTCATTGCATGTGTGTTCTTTTCACATACCACATATGGATCCACTAGTGTCATTGAATGTATGTTCTTTTTACTAACAACAACCAGAGTCATTGCATGTGTGTTCTTTTCACATACCACATATGGATCCAATAGTGTCATTGAAAGGTGTGCTCTTCTTACTAACAACAACTAGAGTCATTGGATGTGTGTTCTCTTCAGAGACCACAGATGGATCCACCAGTGTCATTGCATGTGTGTTCTTTTCACATACGACAAATGGAGTCATTTCATGTGTGTTCTTCTCACATACCACATATGGATCTACCATTGTCATTGAAATGTGTGCTCTTCTTACTAACAACAGCCATTGTCATTGGATATGTGTTCTCTTCAGAGACCACACATGGATCCACCAGTGTCATTGCATGTGTGTTATTTTCACATACCACAACTGGAGTTATTTCATGTGTGTTATTTTCACATACCACAACTGGAGTCATTTCATGTGTGTTTTTTTCACATACCACATACGGACCCACCAATGTCATTGAAATGTGTGTTCTCTTCAGAGACCACACATGGATCCACCAGTGTCATTGCATGTGTGTTCTTTTTACTAACAACCAAAGTCATTTCATGTTTGTTCTTTTCACATACCACATATGGATCTACCAGTGTCATTGAAATGTGTGTTCTCTTTAGATACCACACATGGCTCCACTAGTGTCATTGCATGTGTGTTCTTTTTACTAACAACAACCAGAATCATTGCATGTGTGTTCTTTTCACATACCACATATGGATCCACCAGTGTCATTGCATGTGTGCTCTTTTCAGAATCCACTTATAGATCCACCAGTGTCATTGCATGTGTGCTATTTTGACTAACAACAACTAGAGTCATTGCATGTGTCCTCTCTTCAGAGACCACAGATGGATCCACCAGTGTCATTGCATGTGTGTTCTTTTTGCTAACAACAACAAGAGTCATCTCATGTGTGTTCTTTTCACATACCACATATGGATCCACCAGTGTCATTGAAATGTGTGTTCTCTTCAGAGACCACACATGGATCCACCAGTGTGATTGCATGTGTGTTTTTTTCCTAACAACAACCAGAGTCATTGCACGTGTGTTCTTTTCACATACCACATATGGATCCACCAGTGTCATTGAAAGGTGTGATGTTCTTACTAACAACAACTAGAGTCATTGCATGTGTGTTCTCTTCAGAGACCACACATGGATCCACCAGTGTCATTGCATGTGTGTTCTTTTCACATACCACAACTGGAGTCGTTTCATGTGTGTTCTTTTCACATACCACAACTGGAGTCATTTGATGTGTGTTCTTTTCACATACAAAATATGGATCCACCAGTGTCATTGGAATGTGTGTTCTCTTCGGAGACCACACATGGATCCACCAGTGTCATTGCATGTGTGTTCTTTTTACTAACAACAACCAGAGTCATTTCATGTGGTTTCTTTTCACATACCACATATGGATCCACCAGTGTCACAGAAATGTGTGTTCTCTTCAGAGACCACACATGGATCCACTAGTGTCATTGCATGTGTATTCTTTTTACTAACAACAACAGAGTCATTGCATGTGTGTTCTTTTCACATACCACAAATGGATCCACCAGTGTCATTGCATGTGTGCTCTTTTCACAATCGACCTATTAATCCACCAGTGTCATTGCGTGTGTGCTCTTTTTACTAACAACAACTAGAGTCATTGCATGTGTGTTCTCTTTAGAGACCACACATGGATCCACTAGTGTCATTGCATGTGTGTTCTTTTTACTAACAACAACCAGAGTCATTGCATGTTGCTCTGATACCACATGATACAGATCAAGCTGATGATCCTAGAGTTTTGTCCAGATCTATCACAACGAGTCCACCAAGAAGGTAATCTCCCAACCACGCGATGAACGCAGCCTGAAGAAGGGGAATCAATCCAGTAAGTAATGTGATGAAGATCACCATGCCTCAAACCTGAGCACGACAGTCCTTGATGAACACAAGAACCTCCGCAGCAATAATATGATAAACGGTATCGCCGTCCCCGGAGGGATGATGCACGGTGGTGCCCAATATAGTTTTTAGACTAAACAACTGAACTCCCCTAAACCCTAGGCAGTTGGCTCCTTTATATAGGAGGCCTGCAACTAGTTGGTTGGATAGACCCAAACAAAACACACAAACGGACTCGAACCTAACCTGGACTCGGACTCAATAACATAGCAACAATATTTGACACAACCTTAGACTTATCATTACATATTGTAGGTCGTCCTGGCATGCCAATCATCAATGTGATGCCTACATCACCTAGCTTGGTGGAGTCCTGAAATTAGGCTTCACCTCCTCCTTCGTGCCCATATCATCATACCCCCTTCAAGAAGCGTTGTCCCCAACGCGTGCGGGTCGGGTAGGAAAGGTGGCATGATATGAACAATAGCTTCACATGTCTTCGCCATCTTCAAGTCTTGCTTGCCTTCCACTCCACACCAGTTTCAAAGAGGATGCATCACCGCACCCACTTGAGTGTATGTGGATCATTGTGGTTTGGAATATAAAACATGCAATCACACTCCAATATGTGTCAAACCATGGTCAGAAACCCAAGGAACATGTGGAATTCAACTACCACATGCAATGGAGCACCCATTTGAAAGAGGTTGCATCACCACACCCAATTGAGTGTGTGTGGACATGTGGGTCATTATGGTTTGGAAAAAACATAGATGTAATGACACTCCAATATTTGTCAAACGATGGTTAGAAACCCTAGGAAGAAGGTGGAATTCAACCGGCGCATGCAATGGAGCACCAGTTTGAAAGAGGTTGCATCACCACACACACTGGAGTGTCTGTGGCCATGTCGATCGTCGTGGTTTCGAAAACAAAACATGCAATGACACTCTAATATGTGCCAAATCATTGTAAAAACCCCATGAACATGTTCAAATTCAAAGGCCACATGCAATGGAGCACCAGTTTGAAAGAGGTTGCATCACCACACCCACTTGAGTGTGTATGGCCATGTGAATCACTGTGGTTTGGAAAAAAATATGCAATGACACTCCAATTTGTGTCAAACCATGGTTAAAACTGAGGAACATGTTCGAATTCAACAGCCACATGCAATGGAGCACCAGTTTGAAAGAGGTTACATCACCACACCCACTTGAGTGTGTGTGCCCATGTGGATCATTGTGGTTTGGAAAGTAAAACATGTAATGACACTCCAATATGTGTCAAACCATGGTTAGAAACTCCAGGAACATGCTGGAATTCAACTGCTACATGCAACAGAGCACTAGTTTGAAAGAGGTTGCATCACTACATCCACTTGAGTGAGTGTGGCCATGTGAATCACTGTGGTTTGGAAAAGAACACATGCAATGACACTCCAATATGTGTTAAACCTTGGTCAGCAACCCCAGGAACATGTTGGAATTCAACTGCCACATGCAATGGAGCATCAGTTTGAAAGAGGTTGCATCACCACACCCACTTGAGTGTGTGTGGCCATGTGGATAATTATGGTTTGCAAAATAAAACATGCAATGACACTCGAATATGTCTCAAACCATGGTCAGAAACTCCAGGAACATGCTGGAATTCAACCGCCACGTGCAACGGAGCACCGGTTTGAAAGAGGTTGAATCACCACATCCACTTGATTGTGTGTGGCCATGTGAATCATTGTGGTTTGGAAAATAAAACATGCAATGAAACTGCAATATGTGGCAAACCATGGTCAGAAACCTAGGAACATGTTGGAATTAAACTGCCACATGCAATGGAGAACTAGAAGGGTGTGTGGCCATGTGGATAATTCTGGGTTGGAAAAGAACACATGCAATGACACTTCAATATGTGTGAAAGTATGGTTAGAAACCCCAGGAACATGTTGGAATTCAACTGCCACATCCAACGGAGCACTAGTTTCAAAGAGGTTGCATCACCACACCAACTTGAGTGTGTGTGTGGCCATGTGTATCATTGTGGTTTGAAAAATAAACATGTATTGACACTCCAATATGTTTCAAAACATGGTCAGAAATCCAAGGAACATGTTGGAATTCAACTTCCACATGCAATGGAGCATTAGTTTCAAAGAGGTTGCATTACCACTCCCACTTAAGTGTGTGTAGCCAAGTGGATCATTGTGGTTTGGAAAAAAATACATGCAATGACACTCCAATATGTGTCAAACCATGGTTAGAAACCCTAGGAACATGGTGGAATTCAACCCCCGCATGAAATGGAGCAACAATTTGAAAGAGGTTGCATCACCACACCCACTTGAGTGTGTGTGGCCATGTGGATCATTGTGGTCTGGAAAAGAAAACTTGCAATGACACTCCAATATGTGTCAAACCATTGTTAAAACAACATGAACATGTTCGAATTAGAAGGATGCATGTAATGGAGCACCAGTTTGAAAGAGGTTGCGTCACCAGACCCACGTGAGTGTGTGTGGCCATGTGAATCAATGTGGTCTGGAAAAGAAAACATGCAATGACACTCCAATATATGTCAAACCATGGTTAAAACTGAGGAACATGTTGGAATTAAACTGCCACATGAAATGGAGCACCAGTTTGAAAGAGGTTGCATCACCACACCCACTTGAGTGTGTGTGGCCATGTGGATCATTCTGTTTGGAAAGTAAAATATGCAATGACACTCCAATATGTATCAAACCATGGTCAGAAAGCCTAGGAACATGCTGGAATTCAACTGCCACGTGCAATGGCGCACCTGTTTGAAAGAGGTTGAATCACGACATCCACTTGAGTGTGTGTGGCCATGTGGATCCTTGTGGTTTAGAAAAGAACACACGCAATGACACTCTAATATGTGTTAAACCTTGGTCAGCAACCCCAGGAACATGTTGGAATTCAACTGCCACATGTAATGGAGCACCAGTTTGAAAGAGGTTGCATCACCACACCCACTTGAGTGTGTGTGGCCATGTGGATCATTATGGTTTGGAAAATAAAACATGCAATGACACTCTAATATGTGTCAAACCATGGTCAGAAACTCGAGGAACATGCTGGAATCAACCGCCACGTGCAATGGAGCATTAGTTTGAAATAGGTTGAATCACCACATCCACTTGAGTGTGTGTGGCCATGTGAATCATTGTGGTTTGGAAAAGAAAACATGCAATGAAACTCCAGTATGTGGCAAACCATGGTCAGAAACCCAAGAACATGTTGGAATTGAACTGCCACATGCAATGAAGACTAGAAGTTTGTGTGGCCATGTGTATCATTGTGGTTTGGAAAAGATCACATGCAATGACACTCTAATATGTGTGAAAGCATGGTTAGAAACCCCAGGAATATGTTGGAATTCAAATAACACATCCAACGGATCACTAGATTCAAAAAGGTTGCATCACCACACCAACTTGAGTGTGTGTGGCCATGCGGATCATTGTGGTTCAAAAAAGAAACATGTAACCACACTCCAATATGTGTCAAACCATGGTCAGAAACCCCAGGAACATGTTGGAATTCAACTTCCACATGCAATGGATCACTAGTTTCAAAGAGGTTGCATTACCACACCCACATAAGTGTGTGTAGCCAAGTGGATCATTGTGGTTTGGAAAAAACATACACGCAATGACACTCCAATATGTGTCAAACCATGGTTAGATACCCTAGGAACATGGTGGAATTCAACCGCCGCATGGAATGGAGCAACAGTTTGATAGAGGTTGCATCACCACACCCACTTGAGTGTGTGTGGCCATGTGGATCATTTTGGTTTGGAAAAGAAAACATGCAATGAAACTTCAATATGTGTCAAACCATTGTAAAAAACCCAGGAACTTGTTCGAATTCGAAGGACGCATGTAATGGAGCACCAGTTTGAAAGAGGTTGCACCACCACACCCACTTGAGTGTGTGTGGAGATATGAATCATTGTGGTTTGGAACATGTTGGAATTCAACTGCCACATGCAATGGAGCACTAGTTTGAAAGAGGCTGCATCTGCACACCCACTTGAGTGTGTGTGACCATGTGGATCATTATGGTTTGGAAGATAAAAGATGCAATGACACTCCAATATGTGGCAAACCATGGTTAGATACTCTAGGAACATCCTAGAATTCAACCGCCACGTCCACTTGAGTGTGTGTGGCAGTGTGGATCATTATGGTTGGAAAAGAAACATGCAATGAAACTCCAATATGTGGCAAACCATGGTCAGAAACCCTAGGAACATGTTGGAATTCAACTGCCACATGAAATGGAGCACAAGTTTGAAAGATGATGCATCACCACACCCACTTGACTGTGTGTGTCCATGTGGATCATTGTGGTTTGGAAAAGAACACATGCAATGGCACTCCAATATGTGTCAAACCATGGTTAGAAACCCCAGGAACATGTTGGAATTCAGCTGCCACATGAAATGGACAACCAGAAGTGTGTGTGGCCATGTGGATCATTGTGGTTTGGAAAAGAACACATGCAATTACACTCCAATATGTGTGAAAGCATGGTTAGAAACCATAGAAACATGTTGGAATTCAATTGCCACATCCAACGGATCACTAGTTTCAAAGAGGTTGCATAACCATACCAACCTGAGTGTGGGTGGCCATGTGGGTCGTTGTGGTTTGAAAAAGAAACATGTAATGACAGTCCAATATGTGTAAAACCATGGTCAGAAACCATAGGAAAATGTTGGAAGTCAACTGGCACATGCAATGGAGCACTAGTTTGAAAGAAGTTGCATTACCCAACCCACTTAAGTGTGTGTGGCCAAGTGGATCATTGTGGTTTGGAAAAAACATACATGCAATGACACTCCAATATGTGTTAAACCATGGTAGAAACCCTAGGAACATGGTGGAATTCAACCGCCGCATGCAATGGAGCACCAGTTTGAAAGAGGTTGCATCACCACACCCACTTGAGTGTGTGTGGCCATGTGGATCATTGTGGTTTGGAAAATAAAACTTGCAATGCCACTCCAATATGTGTCAAACGATTGTAAAAACCCGAAGAACATGTTCAAATTCGAAGGCCGCATGCAATGGACCACCAGTTTGAAAGAGGTTGCATCACCACACCCACTTGAGTGTGTGTTCATGTGAATCATTGTGGTTTGGAAAAGAAAACATGCAATGACACTCCAATATGTGTCAAACCAAGGTTAAAACTGAGGAACATGTTGGAATTCAACTGCCGCGTGCAATGGAGCACCAGTTTGAAAGCGATTGCATCACCAAACCCACTTTAGTGTGTGTGGCCATGTGGATCATTATGGTTTGGAAAAAAACATGCAATGACACTCCAATATGTGTTAAACCATGGTTAGAAACCCCAGGAACATGCTGGAATTCAACTACCACGTGCAATGGAGCACAAGTTTGAAAGAAGTTGAATCACCACATCCACTTGAGTGTGTGTGGCCATGTGGATCATTGTGGTTTGGAAAATAACACATACAATGACACTCCAATATGTGTTAAACATTGGTCAGCAACCCAGGAACATGTTGGAATTCAACTGCCACATGCAATGGAACACAATGAAAGAGGTTGCATCACCACACCCACTTGAGTGTGTGTGGCTATGTGGTTCATTATGGTTTGGAAAATAAAACATGCAATGACACTCCAATATGTGTCAAACCATGGTCCGAAACTCCAGGAACATGCTGGAATTCAACTGCCACATGCAACAGAGCACTAGTTTGAAAGAGGTTGCATCACTACATCCACTTGAGTGAGTGTGGCCATGTGAATCATTGTGGTTTGGAAAAGAAAACATGTAATGAAACTCTAATATGTGGGAAACCATGGTCAGATACCCACAAACATGTTGGAATTGAACTGCCACATGCAATGGAGAACCAGAAGTGTGTGTGCCCATGTGGATCATTGTGGTTTGGAAAAGAACACATGCAATGACACTCCAATATGTGTGAAAACATGGTTAGAAACCCTAGGAACATGTTGGAATTCAACTGCCACATCCAACAGAGCACCAGTTTCAAAGAGGTTGCATCACCACACCAACTTGAGTGTGTGTGGCCATGTGGATCATTGTGGTTTGAAAAATATGAAGGGCCACACAAAGATAAATAAAAACTTTTTCCCTACGCGGTGATCCCAAGATGCAGCTCAGGTAGAAGGCCATGAGGATTACCACTAGACACGCAGTTGCAGAATCGATGAAGCGCGTCGCTTGATGCAGTGCAGTCCTCACGATCCGTTCCTATTCCACGCCTCACGATCCGTTCCTGTTCCACGATCGTCAAAGTGCTGAACGTAAAACACCTCCGCCAGTATCCACACGTACGAGGAGGAGCACCGGTGATGGACTGCTAGGTCCGGTACGGCGGCGATAGTACAGACTGGAGCTAGGGTTTCCAACACATGGAGTTCCCTAACCTTGTGCTCTAAGCACCTGCGCCCCAGCTTATATAGGGAGTGAAAGTGGGCTCCACTCACTTGTGGCCCATTCACTAAAAGGACTATATTAGCCACTTCAAGTCCCACTTGCTGAATAAGTCCATGTCTCTATTTGGGTCCAATCCAAATAGATTTCCTGTTTGGGTCTAACCTAGACTTGCTCCCGCTCTTAAGTGTGTGACCCGACAGGCTCATGGTGACCCAGACACGATCCGAGTCTCACTCGTGACCGATCAGTTGGTAGCGACTCCTAGCAGAACGTGCCAACTCCCAAGTACCAAAGAGTCATGACGACATGCCTTTCAATGCGACTTTCGTATGAGTCCCTTTTGCCTCACGATATACCTCGTCGGACTATAGGCAAATGATCGTCATCCCTTAAATAGTCTGACTCTCTTTCTCGATCCAAGATAAGTTATTCATCTGACTAACTCTTAGTCGGTTGCCTCGGTTAACACTTAACCGAGTCACGCATGGCCATGCTTTCCGAATCATATCTTCCGAGAGGGCCCAGAGAATATCTCTCTAGATGGAGGGGCAAAATCCCATCTTGGTCATTTACATCACGCGGATTGATTCATAGTCGACCCGAACTCCGCCTTTATAACTGCCCATTGACGGAATAGCGTTTGACAGAACCTAAGTCGGTGATCCTCAACTCGGATTGTGCAATAACCTCAGGTCTAAGGATTACATTGATTGAGATATGCAAATTACGACTTGTTCATTGCATCTCAATATGGGTCAGTCCGACTCACTAAACTCTTTAGCCGAATCCATGTAAGTCGGAATAGCATCTCCGTGCCCATGACATGTGGAACTTAGTCATCTGCCGACTTTCACATTGGTCTAAGTTGTGTGTCCAGCACAACCTCAATGACCAAGGACAATTAACATGAACAACATGAATATATAGTCCCACAATCAATTCACATATTCGATGATACATATCAGTAGTTCATACATGGACCATAACCTTATGAATACATTGGAAATAACATCATACATGATTGCCTCTAGGGCATATCCCCAACAGTCTCCCACTTGCACTAGAGTCAATCATCCGACATCACATGTCTAGGCATCTAATGCCCATTGCTCTCAGGTGCGCCTCATGCATCGGTTGTGGAAGTGGCTTTGTCAACGGATCCGCAATGTTTGCATCCGTGTGTACCTTGCATAGCTTGATATCACCTTGATCCACGAACTGGCGAATAAGGTTGTACCGCTTGAGTATATGTTTGTTCTTCTGGTGTTGTCTAGGTTCCTTGGCTTGTGCAATAGCACCATTGTTGTCACAATACACGTCTAACGGATTGGACGAGCCCTGAACCACACCAAGATCCATGAGGATATTTCTCATCCAAACGGCTTCCTTTGCCACCTCCGAGGCAGCAATATACTCAGCCTCTGTTGTAATCGCAGACACCGTTTCTTGCTTGGAACTCTTCCAGCTCACAGCCCCTCCGTTTATCACAAACACATATCCGGATTGCGAACGAGAATCATCCGAGTAAGTGAGATAACTCGCATCCGTGTAACCCTTTACACTGAGTTCATCCTCACCTCCATAAACGAGGAACATATCCTTAGTCCTTCTCAAGTACTTGAGGATATTTTTAGCCGATGCCCAGTGGATTTCTCCAGGGTCAGCCTGGTACCTGCTCACAACACTTAGAGCATAGGAAACATCCGGCCTAGTACAAATCATAGCGTACATGATGGATCCGATTGTAGAAGCATATGGAATCACACTCATCCGACTTCGCTCATCAGTTGTCAAAGGACACTAAGTCTTGCTAAGTTTTACGCCATGGGACATCAGTAAGAACCCCTTCTTAGATGATTCCATGTTGAACTTCTTCAACACTTTGTCCAAATATGTACTTTGAATCAATCCATTCAGCCGCTTTGATCTATCTCTATAGATCCGGATTCCTAGTATGTAAGTCGCCTCACCCAAGTCTTTCATCGAAAAACTCTTTTCCAATGACTCCTTGGTCTCTTGCAACATCTGGACATCATTTCCAATTAGTAATATGTCATCCACATATAGGATCAGAAAGTTTACTTTGCTCCCACTAAACTTCTTGTATAAACAAGAATCATGATCACTCTTGATGAAGCCAAACGATTTTACTACCTCATCAAAGCGAATGTTCCAACTATGAGATGCTTGCTTCAACCCATAAATGGATTTCTGAAGTTTGCATACCTTGTCAGCATTAGCCAGATCGACAAAACCCTCGGGTTGTATCATATACACGTCCTCGAGTAAATTTCCATTAAGGAAAGCCGTCTTGACATCAATTTGCCATATCTCATAGTCGAAATAGGCTGCTATAGCTAACATGATCCGAACTGATTTAAGCATCATCACGGGAGAGAAAGTCTCATCGTAGTCAACTCCTTGAACCTGTCGGAACCCCTTCATGACAAGCCGTGCCTTATAGATAGAAACATTTCCATCCATATCAGTTTTCTTCTTAAAGACCCATTTGCACTCGAGGGGTCTTGCACCGTCTGGCAGATCAACCAAGTTCCAAACTTGATTTTCATCCATGGACATTAACTTGGATCTCATTTCTCCAAGCCATGTCTCAGAATCAGAACCCACCATCGCTTCCGAATAAGTTGCCGGCTCATCACTGTCCAACAGCAACACATTACGGACACTTTGCAATCTGGCCGATCTTCGCAGAGTCGGTGCAGTTGCTGGCTCAGGTACCACGATTGGCTCAACCTCTAAGGCTTTTGCCGACTCATTGCTGGTCGGTATCTCTCGAATTTCTTCGAGTTGTACCGTGCTCCCACTGACTCCCCAACTGAGTAACTCTTTCTCAAGGAAGACACCGTTCCGAGCGACAAACACTTTGCCCTCTTCTCGGTTGTAGAAGTAGTAACCCAAGGTTTCCCTCGGATACCCCACGAAAATACACTTATCCGGCTTAGCTGTAAGCTTGTCCAATTGAAGTCGCTTGACAAAACCTTCACAACCCCAAATCATAAGAAAAGACAAACTCAGCTTCTTGCCAGTTCACATCTCATGTGTTGTCTTCTCTACCGACTTTGATGGTACTCTGTTTAGTGTAAACGCTGCAGTTTCTAGACAATAACCCCAAAATGATAAAGGAAGATTTGTCCGACTCATCATTGATCGTACCATTTCCAACAAGGTCTGATTTCTCCTTTCCGACACACCGTTTCTCTGTGGCATCCCGGGAGGAGTGAGCTGGGGAATTATTCCACAACTCTTCAGATGGTCATCAAAATCATGGCTCATGTACTCGCCTCCTCGGTCCGACCGAAGAAACTTTATTTTCTAGCCGAGTTGATTCTGTACCTCATTATAGAATTCTTTGAACTTTTCAAAGGCTTCCGACTTAAGTTTCATCAAGTAGATATATCCATACCTACTCAAATCATCAGTGAATGTAATGACGTACTCATAACCACCTCTGGCTGTCGAGCTCATCGGGCCACATACATCACTATGTACTAGTGCCAATAAGTCGGACGCCCTTTCACAACTCTTTGCAAAAGGTGTCTTGGTCATCTTGCCAAGAAGGCAGGATTCGCATGTCTCAAACGACTCCAAGTCAAATGAAGTTAGGAGTCCATCATCATGGAGCTTCTTCATGCTTTTCCAACTTATATGACCAAGCCGACAATGCCAAAAGTAAGTCATATTCAGATCGTTTGGTTTTAACCTTTTCACATTTATGTTATAGACAGATTCACTATCAAGATTCAAAATAAATAACCCGTCCCGGACGGGTGCAAAGCCGTGAAACATATCATTCAAATATAAAGAACAACCATTATTCTTAATATTCGAGTCATAGCCTTGTCTCATCAAACATGAGGAAAAAATAATGTTTCGACTAAGCACTAGAACATAATAAAAAATTATTTAGCTCCATTAAGAATCCAGAAGGTAAATGAAGTTGCATCGTGCCGACTTCCAATGCAGCGACTCTCGCTTTGTTGCTGACTCTAATGTTAACCTCGCCTCTTGCAATGATCCTAGTTCTGACCAGTCCCTGCAATGAGTTGCAGATGTGAATGACTAATCTGGTATCATATACCCAAGAACTACCAGGTGCATCAACAAGATAAATGTCTATAACATTGCAAACAAGTGTACCTAGCCGGAAGTCACACCTGCACTCTTGGCTTTGTCAGCCAGATACTTGCTGCAATTCCTCTTCCAATGGCCATCCGACGTGCAGTAGAAGCAAGTGGATCCGGCTGTAGGAGATGGCTTAGTCCCTAAGGAAGCGCTTTGGACAGGGTCCTCAGCCTTACCTCTTGACTTTGCCTTCTTCTTCTTAGTCCAAGAACTCTTCTTGGACTTAGCCTTATTATGTACCATCAACACTTGACTGGCACCTTTCTTGAGATCCGCCTCAGCCTGCTTTAGCATCCCATGTAATTCAGTGAGCTTCTTATCCATACCATGCATGTGGTAGTTCGATATGAACTGGCCATACACACTAGGAAGAGAGTTCAGAATTATGTCTGTAGCGAACTCTTCGCTAATGGGGTAGCCAAGCCTTTCCAGAGACTGCACGTAACCAACCATCTTGATCACATGCGGACTCAGTGGATCGCCATCCTTAAGCTTGCAGCTCAACAAAGCCTGAGAGACTTGATACCTCTTAGTCTTTGCCTGAGGCTGGAACATACTTTTGAGGCTTTCGATCATATCGTAGGCCTCAACATTCTCGAACTGCTGCTGTAAGTCCGGTTCCATGTGAGCAAGCATAAGACAGCTTATCTCCATGGATTCATCACAAATCCGATGGTAGGCATTGGTAGCTGCGACAGACGCATTCTCATCCAGCTCAGCTGGAAGTGGGTTGTCTAGGACACGGTCCCATTTTTCTTGTTTAAGAACAATTCTCAGATTACGATACCAGTTGGTGAAATTAGTTCCATTCAGCTTATCTTTCTCTAAGATGGTTCTCAAAGCAAAACCAAAAATCTGAGGAAGACTGCTAGGTGCCATTGATCTACAACAGAAAATATGCAAAACACTTAAGACATGTATCCATAAAGAGCAACCATATTAAAAACTTTAATATTTATGCTCCCACTAGAACCAACACCCCTCCGATGGTTACTTAGTGATTCAGGACCCCAAATAAGCAAGTCGACTAGTGAGCTTTAGCATCACCGCTAGCCGTCAAGTGATCTAGGTAGACAACTCCTTGTCAATCGTATCTCATATGACTTGATGCAGCCCGTCCTACAGACGCTTCTACATCTACACCAACAAGTCCCCCAAGTGGACCCATGACTCGTGCCCGAGCCAAACTCCTACAAGCTAAGGTGAACTCGCTCCTCTCCAGGTGCCAATTCGATACCTCCTTGGATTGTATGCTACTTCATACAACTACCCTATGCATCATCAGGTACGAAGCCTCGACACATCACCAAGCACCCATGGATGGTGGACAAGGAGCAGAACGTGAAGCAAACGCTGCTGGAGTTGCTCAGACCGGAGTCTCTGGTCTACGCACACCGGAGTCTCCGGCCTGCCAAAGTCTCCGGCCTGAAGACACTGGAGCCTCCGGACCCACCTCCGGTCTGCCTCTAGGACCAAGCGCTGGGTCAATCTGTCTGCCCCTCCGGAGGCTGGTTCCGAGACCGACCGGAGTCTCTGGTCCAGACCGGAGTCTCCGGACCACCACACCGGAGTCTCCGGACCGACCGTCGCCAGACATGTAAAAGGCCTTTGGGCCTTCGGCCCATGTACCCCTTAGTCCGTCCAGAACTTGTCCTTTATTCCTAAAGTACCCCTGACTATGTGGCTGGCCTATATATAGTCCCCCACCTCCATTGTAAACCCTAGGCATGATATTGGAATTAGTGGAACCCTTTGTGGATCTATCTAATTCTTGCCTCATGCTCCTTGACTAAGGAGCACCAATATCCCCAAACCTCGTTGGAGTTTGCATCGTGCCTCCGCGTTGTACAAGGCCTAGGCATCGGTGTCCCTTTGCCTAGACGTCAAGATCTCACCGAGTCTCCCATCTTTCTGTGTCGGTTCGAGAGAGAGTCCTCCGCCCGACGCCGATCCTAGGGATTGCGCCGGACCGGTCACCGTCGGCGTGAGCTATTGGTGTTTATCGTGGTTTTGCGTGTGTGTGTTCATAGCGTTCTTCGTGCGTGTGTTCGTCGTGTTCATCCTTCCCACCCTTCCCCGCACTCCACCCTCGATTTGAAAGGGAATCGTGAAAGATCAGGCCACACTAGAGGTTTGCCCTCAACATATTGGTATCAAGAGCTTCGTTTCTCACGATTTCCCCCACAAATTTTTCTTCTATCCACCCAAAATTCGAACATTCCCAAAAAACAGCCAAAATTTGCCTTTGGATCGATCTCGTGATTTGGAGTGTTATTTGTGGTTTTGATCCGACCAAACCTTGTCTTAGGTGTTGGTCCAGCTTTATCCTGCGTTTTCCCAGCCCAATTTGGCCAATTTTTCAGGGATTTGAGGACCCAAGGCGTGGATTCCCGCTCAAGAACACGAGAAGTTCACGATATGACTCCAGACCAGAGTCTCCGGCCTGCACACCGAAGTCTCCGGCCTACCCACACCGGAGTCTCCGGCCTACCCACACCGGAGTCTCCGGCCTACACCGGAATTTCCGGTCTGAAACCCCGGAGTCTCAGGCCTGACGCGTGATTTTGACAGTTTTGCCTCTAATCTTGCATTGGCTAATTTCTCCTTGTTTGTTTGTGCCCGTGTGCGTGTCGTCAACTAACAACAAGCTTCTGCATCGACAACCCCCGCGCTCATCGACACCACGGCCCGCGAACATCATCCCGCACCACCGACGCCAAGTTCATCATCAAAGAAGGTATAACTTGTGTCACCTTGTTAACCCCTATCTTCCTTTGTGTGTACCTATCCTATGAGAGTGGCTCATCTTGTGTTTGCTTGAGCATTGTGCATTTGTCCTTGGATAGTGAGAGTGCAAGAGCAATATCAAGTGTGACTAGGTAGCATCAAGGGAGAGCAAAAAAATACAAAAGAGAGAAAAAGCAAAAGAAAAATATTCCCCCATTGCCAAAGAGAGTCTCAAAGCTTGTAAGCAAGAGAGAAAGAAGAGCGCCCAAGGCAAGTGCACAAATCCGTTGCTCATTTTTCCTCTTTGCAAACGAGCCATGGTCTCTCCTTTCATTGGCACGACAACGAGCTTAGTCTTCGTTAGGACATTTTGTTTGCTCATTTTCATAGTCGTGTCAATCCCAACTTTATCCACGAGTGTGTACATAGTCGTAGGTTCCCGTCACCCTTTTGAGTTGTTGACCTTCACCTTTGACTTGAGTTTTGTTGGATTTTACCCACTTTTGACTATCCCTTTTCTTTTTGTTGGTTCTTTGGCTTTCCACAATCCTAACCTACCACCAACAAGCTTTTGAGTGTTAGTTCTTTCTTTAGTGTGAGTTTTCTTTGCATTTCCACTTTGCACGCTTATAGCTCTCACTTGTGGTTTCTAGTTTGGTGCAATCCCCAAGGTGAGGTACAAGGCTAACACCACCATATTCCACTTCCATATACAATACTTGTGTTTTGCATGATGGATAGGCACGGTGAGACGAGCCAACCACCTCCCCAAGAAGAAGATCAAGGTCCCTACATGACGCGTGCAAGTCACTTCATCGTTCGACAAGAGTTCCGTGAACGTTGCCAAGCCCTTGAGACGCGACAAGATGAACAATTTGGTGAGATGCAAGCCGAGTTCAAGAACATCGACAACCGCTTTGATGGCCTTGAATGACAAATGCATGCAATGCATCACAACTTCGGCCACCAAAATGAAGCGCTTCAATGCTCTGTCGCTGAAACAAATGACAATATTCGATGCCTCATCGATGGCATGGAAAGACCACGTTCACGTGCATCAAGCTCGGCAAGTTCTTCGCATCGTCATGCACCTCTTCCACAAGATCTACACCAAAGTGCTCAAAGATGCAATGATGCCCCCGTGGTTGAAGATGGAATCTCTTCGAACTATGTACCTTCCCCAAGGCACGCTGCAACGTCAAGCTATGATGGTGACCTCTCTTCAAGGCCACGAGCAAGGCACGAAGCACACCGTCATCACGCAAGGGCACTAGTGATCCGACAAGAGCAACCACAAGAGGAACCGCAAGCGCAACCGCAAGTCTACCACCATCGACCACGACACATACTTGACACAACAAGTGATGACTCCAACTTGGAGAATCAAGCTCGTCATCGACGTGAAGCTCTCCAAGATCATCCTATTCATCATCAACGTCATGAACGTCAACAACGACACCATGGTCATCACGCGGCGCCTCCTCCACATCAACAAAACTTGGAGCGTCAAGTGATACAAGTTGAGCGACGCCCGCCACGTCAAGAGGCTCATGAACATGTTCTTCGCCGTGAGGCCCATGTGCCTAACCAACATCACCAACCAAGGATCGAGCCTCCTCTTCGTCAATAACCGCGCCAAGAGCAAGAGCAAGCTCCTCCTCAACAACAATACCAAGAGCAAGCTCCGCAACAAGGACGCGACAATCAAGTTCCACCTCCCCAACTACAAGATCATCAACAAGGTCACCAAACTCGTCGCAATGACCGCAACGATGAAGAAACTTTTGGCAACCTCAAGTTCACAATGCCCAAGTTCACCGGATCCAATGACCCCGAAGAATACCTCTCGTGGGAACTCAAAGTCGACAACATCTTCCGCATGCACAACTATAGCAATGAGAAGATGGTCGCCATGGCTTCGCTAGAGTTTGATGATTACACCAACCTTTGGTGGGAACAAGTTCAAGTTGCTCGAGATGCAAGACAAGAACCGCCAATCGCAACTTGGCATGACATGAAGGCTCACATGAGACCCCGGTTTGTCCCCGCGCATTACACGTGTGACCTATTCAACAACCTTCAAGCTATTCGTCAAGGGACAAAGACCGTGGAAGAGTACTTCAAGGAAATGGAACTCAACTTGATTCACGCCAACATTGATGAGCGCATGGAGCAAACAATGGCATGTTTCCTTATTGGCTTGAATCACCCAATCAAGCGCATCGTTGAGTTCCAAACCTATAACAACATGGTTGAGCTTGTGCACATCGCAACAAAGGCTGAACGTCAAGTGCAAGAGGATATCAAGTACAACAAGCCCAAGACGTACTTCACCTACAAGAAAGCTTCAACCGCTACACCAACTAACTTTCAATGGTAGCTCCTCAAGTACCTCCAAGCCTTCCTTCAAGCCCACACTTCCTCAAGGAAAACTGCCCCTAAGTGGCAAGTAAGCAAAAAGTGATACACCTTTCAACGATGAATGCTACAAGTGTGGAGGTAAAGGACACAAGTCGGCCGAATGTGGAAACAAGAAAGTCTTGTTCATCCATGACAATGGTGATGAAGAGTACTTGAGTGAAAATGAGTTCGATGCCCGTGTCAAGGAAGCAATGGCAAGACAACGAGTGGAAGATGATCAAGAACTCCTCTTGTGTGAACATGACGCAAGTCCATCGCTTGTCGTCACAAGGATCTTGACCACTCAAGCACAAGAGCATGAAGACCAACGCTCCAATATCTTCCAAACACGAGCCGGCATCAATGGCAAATCTATCAAGGTGATCATTGACGGAGGGAGTTGCCACAACCTTGCTAGCACCGAGTTGTGTGAGAAGCTCAACCTCACCCTCCATCCACACAAGCACCCCTACCACGTGCAATGGCTAAGTGACCAAGGGTCCGTGAAGATCAAGCATACCGTATCGGTCTCCTTCGCCATTGGTCCTTACAAAGATACGGTGGAGTGTGATGTGGTTCCTATGACAGTTTGCCACATGCTTCTTGGTCGACCATGGCAATTTGACAAGGCTGCTCAACATGATGGTCGCACCAATGTATACACATTCAAATGGCTCAACAAAACATGTGTTTTGCAACCGATGACTCCTACCAAATAATTGCGGACAATGCAAAGGGTTTAGCGAAGGCGCAAAGCACAACACCTACATGTGAGAAGAGCGGTGAGAGAGAGAACCACCTCATAGTGAGTGAGAGCCACAAGCCAAATTCGAGTGGAAAAACTAAGAGTGTTCTCCTTGCCACCAAAAGTGAGATGAGAGATGTTCAGAACAACCCATCCATCTTGCACTATGTCCTCCTTTGCAAGGGACTAGCACAAGGAACTAACGAATTTACCAATGTTCCTCCATCTTTGATGAGTGTTTTGCAGGAATTCAAGGATGTGCTCCCCGAGGAGCTTCCACATGGACTACCTCCTCTTCGCGGCATAGAACATCGCATTGACCTCATCCCAGGCGCACCACTTCCCAACCATGCCGCTTATTGCACGAACCCGGAGGAGACAAAGGAGATTGAACGTCAAATCAACCAACTCGTCTCCAAAGGTTTGATCCAAGTTAGCACTAGTCCAAGTGCCGTACCCGTGATTCTTGTTCCAAAGATGGATGATACGTTAAGGTTCTGCATGGATTGCTGTCCAATCAATGCTATCACCGTGCGTTATCGACATCCCATACCACGTCTCGATGACATGCTTGATGAGTTGTGTGGAGCCACTATTTTTTCGAAAATTGATCTTCGTAGTGGTTACCATCAAATACGCATGGCTGAAGGTGATGAGTGGAAAACCGCCTTCAAGACCAAACTTGGTCTCTATGAATGGTTGGTTATGCCCTTTGGTTTGTCTAATGCCCCCTCCACCTTCATGCGCCTAATGAATCATATATTGCGTTCTCTCATTGCAAAAAGTGTTGTTGTCTATTTTGATGATATTCTTGTTTATAGCAAATCACTTGAGGACCACATAACACATGTCAAGGAAGTTTTGCAAATCCTTCGACATGAAAAGATTTATGCTAATCTTCCCAAGTGCACTTTTGCTAAAGACAAGTTGATTTTTCTTGGATTTGTCGTTTCTTCAAAGGGAATTGAAGTTGATGTTTCCAAGGTAAAGGACATACGAGATTGGCCCATCCCAACAAATGTGAGTGAACTCCGAAGTTTTCATGGGTTGGCCGGTTTCTATCGTCGCTTTGTGAAAGACTTTTCGACCATTGCTTGTCCCCTTAATGAATTGACCAAAAAGAATGTCACCTTCGTGTGGGGCAAAGCACAACAAAAAGCTTTTGATGAACTCAAAAAGAGGCTCATTGAAGCACCTCTCCTTGCGTTACCGGATTTCACAAAAACTTTTGAGATAGAGTGTGATGCTAGTGGTATTGGCATTGGAGGAGTCCTTATGCAAAACGGACGTCCTATAGCCTACCATAGCGAGAAACTTGATGGTGCTCGCCTTAACTATCCGATTTATGACAAAGAGCTTTTTGCCTTACTTCGTGTCCTTCAAGTTTGGCAACACTACCTTTGGCCCAAGGAATTTATCATACATTCCGACCACGAATCATTGAAATATCTCAAAGGCCAAGCTAACTTGAGCAAGAGACACGCTAAGTGGGTTGAGTTCATGGAGTCTTTTCCTTGCATTGTCAAGTATAAGAAGGGCAAAGATAATGTAGTTGCGGATGCATTGTCTCACAAACATACAAGCCTTCTTACGAGACTTGAAATCAACGTGTTGGGGCTTGAGGAAATAAAATCTTTATATGCTTCCGATCCATTCTTTGAACCAATTTTCACAAAGTGCTCCAATGAAAAAGGAGTTTATGATTTCTATTTGCATAAGGGCTTTCTATTTAAACAAAACAAGCTATGCATCCCGAAGTCGTCGCTTCAACTTTTGCTTCTCCAAGAATCTCATGGGGGAGGCCTTATGGGTCACTTTGGGCGTGACAAGACATTGGACATGCTCTCCAACCACTACTTTTGGCCCAAGATGAAGCATGACTTGGAGCGCTGCGTTCAACGATGCACGACATGTGTTCAAGCTAAGTCGCAAGCTAATCCCTATGGTCTTTATATGCCATTGCCTATTCCTCATACACCTTGGTCTGACATTAGCATGGATTTCGTGTTAGGATTGCCTAGATCTAAGCATGGTCATGATTCTATATTTGTTGTTGTGGATCGTTTTTCCAAAATGGCACACTTCATACCGTGCCATAAGACCGACGATGCTTCACATGTTGCAAATCTGTTTTTCAGGGAAATCGTCCGTCTTCACGGTGTGCCAAGGAAAATCGTCTCCGACCGCTACATCAAATTCATGAGCTACTTATGGAAGACCCTCATGGTCAAGCTCGGCGTTAAGCTCCTATTCTCATCCGCATCACATCCTCAAACTGATGGCCAAACCGAAGTTGTTAACCGAAGCCTCGGAACTCTACTTTGTGTGTTGATCAAGAAAAACTTGAAGGATTGGGAGGAATGCATCCCACACGTTGAGTTCGCCTACAACCGCGCCAAGTACTCAACAACCAAGATGAGTCCATTCATGATCGTCTATGGTTTCGAGCCCCTCACCGCGCTCGACATCCTACCACTACCTCTACATGAGCGAACGAACATGGACGTCGAGAAGCGCGCACAAGCTATGAAGAAGCTTCATGAAGAAACAAGAGCTACTATCGAACAACAAGTCCTTCATCAAGCTTCAAGGTTAAACAAGGACAAGAAGGAGATGATCTTTGAGGAAGGTGACCTTGTGTGGATACACCTAAGCAAAGACCGCTTCCCCAAGGAACGTGACTCCAAGCTCAAGCCAAGAGGAGATGGTCCCTTCAAGGTCCTCAAATGAATCAACAACAACGCCTACATCATCGACATACCAGCCTCCAAGTACCTTGCAAGCAATACATTCAATGTCAAGGACCTCTCACCCTACCATGGAGATGATCACGATGATAACCATGAAGAGTCGAGGACGACTCTTTCCCAAGGGGGGGAGCTGATGCAGCCCGTCCTACGGACGCTTCTACATCTACACCAACAAGTCCCCCAAGTGGACCCATGACTCGTGCCCGAGCCAAACTCCTACAAGCTAAGGTGAACTCGCTCCTCTCCTTGTGCCAATTCGATACCTCCTTGGATGGTATGCTACTTCATACAACTACCCTATGCATCATCAGGTACGAAGCCTCGACACATCACCAAGCACCCAAGGATGGTGGACAAGGAGCATAACGTGAAGCAAACGCTGCTGGAGCTGCTCAGACCGGAGTCTCCAGTCTGCGCACACCGGAGTCTCCGGCCTGCCAAAGTCTCCGGCGTGAAGACACCGGAGTCTCCGGACCCACCTCCGGTCTGCCTCCAGGACCAAGCGCTTGGTCAATCTATCTGCCCCTCCGGAGGCTGGTCCGGAGACTGACCGAAGTCTCCGATCCAGATCGGAGTCTCCGGACCACCACACCGGAGTCTCCGGACCGACCGTCGCCAGACATGTAAAACGCCTTTGGGCCTTCGGCCCATGTACCCCTTAGTCTGTCCAGAACTTGTCCTTTATTCCTAAAGTTCCCCTCACTATGTGGCTGGCCTATATATAGTCCCCCACCTCCATTGTAAACCCTAGGCATGATATTGGAATTAGTGGAAACCCCTTTGTGGATCTATCTAATTCTTGCCTCATGCTCCTTGACTAAGGAGCACCAATATCCCCAAACCTCGTTGGAGTTTGCATCATGCCTCCGTGTTGTACAAGGCCTAGGCATCTGGGTCCCTTTGCCTAGACGTCAAGATCTCACCGAGTCTCCCATCTTGTCGTGCCAATTCGAGAGAGAGTCCTCCGCCCGACGCCGATCCTAGGGATTGCGCCGGACCGGTCACCGCCGGCGTGAGCTATTGGTGTTTATCGTGGTTTTGCGTGTGTGTGTTCATCGCGTTCTTCATGCGTCTGTTCGTCGTGTTCATCCTTCCCTCCCTTCCCCGCACTCCACCCTCGATTTGAAAGGGAATCGTGAAAGATCGGGCCACCCTAGAGGTTTGCCCTCAACACGACTCTTGTTGGATGGGTGGCATCACATGCCCCGGCTCCCATCCGACCTTTCCCGGAGTCCCACAACCGTTGTGATAGACCGTCTAGATTACCAAATGCTTCCGTTGTAAGAGTCCGACTCGAACCCACCTAGTCGGAAAGAATTGATAGCACCTCAATTTTATGAGTCCACTACCAAAAATGTCCGACTTGTGATGGTGCACTGGCGGGGAAAGCGACTAGACCTTCTTTGAGGGATTACTCTCTACCAACTATCTAATAGAGGTAAATCTGAGACATAACAATAACACAAAATAAAGCAATTATAATGTGAAATGGTATGGCTCTCTTCATGGCGATCTCCATCTCCACAAAGCTTGTAATTCGACTCGTGTCAACTCTTGTCACGTGCCGCCTTACACCATGTAGTCGACATGTACATCAACTTGCATGCCTTCTGGATTCTCCAAACAACTACACTAGCTTGTAATTTTAAATTACATAGAGAATCCGACACGCAGGTCGTTATACAATAAAGTGACAACACCTAGGCTCCAGTCGGCTGACAAAAACCATGATACACAGATAACGTATGGATTACACACATCACATGCACATAAGCCATACCATTCACAACATCATCCTCCAAAACAAGTTATGCATAGATACGATATCTACGGGCGTTGTGAAACTCGTAACGACATCTAAGGTGCTACGACAGGGCGAAGCCAGCAGTCCCATCTGCATTCCGAAAAACGCAGATCTCATCTACATTCCGGACATGGATTTCTTCATCGCATAAAACAATTTTACCCAAATCTGATCTAGACTCCGATTCGAGCAAACTCTTTGATCTCCGATCACCGCATTCGGGTTTACGTGTCACAGTCTACCCCGATGGCGGAAGCCGACTAGTAGGGGTATGTCGTTCCACGACCTTAGTAGTTAGATCATGGAAACTAGATCATCCATTCCCTCGAGTACAGTTGATCCAATCAACTTTGTACAAAACCGATCTATCTCATAGATCGACCACCAAAACTAAAATTAGATCCAATCTAACGCCAACCGCATATCACATATGCACAATCTCGAGCCTAAAACCAGAAGCTAACGCTCTAATACCACTAAAGGGCCATGCAGAGACAAACAAAAACTTTTTCCCTACGCGGTGATCCCAAGATCCAGCTCAGGTAGAAGGCCACGAGGATTACCACTAGATGCGCGGTTGCGAAATCGATGAAGCACGTCACTTGATGCAGTGCAGACCTCACAATCCGTTCTTGTTCCATGCCTCACGATCTGTTCCAGTTCCACGATCGTCGAAGTGCTGAACGTACAGCACCTCCGCCAGTATCCACACGTACGAGGAGGAGCACCGGCGATGGACTGCTAGGTCCGGTACGGCGGCAACAGTACAGACTGGAGCTAGGGTTTCCAACACATGGAGTGACCTAACCTTGTGCTCTAAGCACCTGCGCCCCAGCTTATATAGGGAGTGAAAGTGGGCTCCACTCACTTGTGTCCCATTCACTAAAAGGCCTATATTAGCCACTGCAAGTCCCACTTCCTAACTAAGTCCATGTCTCTATTTGGGTCCAATCCAAATAGATTTCCTGTTTGGGTCTAACCCAAACTTGCTCCCTCTCTTAAGAGTGTGACCCGACAGGCTCATGGTGACCCGGACATGATCCGAGTCTCACTCATGACAGATCAGTTGGTAGCGGCTCCTAGCAGAACGTGCCAACTCCCAAGTACCAAAGGTCATGACGACATGCCTTTCAATACGACTTTCGTCTGAGTCCCTTTTGCCTCACGATATACCTTGTCGGACTATAGGCAAATGATCGTCATCCCTTAAATAGTTCGACTCTCTTTCTCGATCCAAGATAAGTGATTCATCCGACTAACTCTTACTTGGTCGCCTTGGTTAACAGTTAACCGAGTCATGCATGGCCATGCTTTCCGAATCATATCTTCCGAGAGGCCCCACAGAATATCTTTCTAGATGGAGGGGCAAAATCACATCTTGGTCATTTACATCACGCAGCTTGATTCACAGTCGACCCGAACTCCGCCTTTATAACTGCCCATTGACGGAACAACGTTTGACAGAACCTAAGTCGGTGATCCTCAACTCAGATTGTGCAATAACCTCAGGTCTAAGGATTACATTGATTGAGATATGCAAATGACGACTTGTTCGTTGCATCTCAATATGGGTCAGTTCGACTCGCTAAACTCTTTAGCCGAATCCGTGTAAGTCGAAATAGCATCTCCATGCCCATGACAAGTGGAACTTAGTCATCTGCCGACTTTCACATTGGTCTAAGTTGTGTGTCCAGCACAACCTCAATGACCAAGGACAATTAACATGAACAACATGAATATATAGTTCCACAATCAACTCAATTCGATGATACATATCAGCAGTTCATACATGGACCATAACCTTATGAATACATTGGAAATAACATCATACATGATTGCCTCTAGGGCATATTCCCAACAAAAGAAACATGTAATGACACTCCAATATGTGTCAAACCATGGTCAAAAATCCTAGGAACATGTTGGAATTCAACTTCCACATGCAATGGAGCACTAATTTCAAAGAGGTTGCATTACCACACCCACTTAAGTGTGTATGTCCAAGTGGATTATTGTGGTTTGGAAAAAACATACATGCAATGACACTCCAATATGTGTCAAACCATGGTTAGAAACCCTAGGAACATGGTGGAATTCAACCGCCGCATGCAATGGAGCAACATTTTGATAGAGGTTGCATCACCACACCCACTTGAGTGTGTGTGGCTATGTGGATCATTGTGGTTTGGAATACAAAACATGCAATGACACTCCAATATGTGTCAAACCATTGTAAAAACCTAGGAACATGTTCGAATTCGAAGGATGCATGTAATGGATCACCAATTTGAAAAGAGGTTGCATCACCACACCCACTTGAGTGTGTGTGGCCATGTGAATCATTGTGGTTTGGAAAAGAAAACATGCAATGACACTCCAATATGTGTCAAACCATGGTTAAAACTGAGGAGCATGTTGGAATTCAACTGCCACATGCAATGGAGCACAAGTTTGAAATAGGTTGCATCACCACACCCACTTGAGTGTGTGTGTCCATGTTGATCATTATGGTTTGGAAAATAAAACATGCAATGACACTCTAATATGTGTCAAACCATGGTCAGAAACTCGAGGAACATGCTGGAATCAACCGCCACGTGCAATGGAGCATTAGTTTGAAATAGGTTGAATCACCACATCCACTTGAGTGTGTGTGGCCATGTGAATCATTGTGGTTTGGAAAAGAAAACATGCAATGAAACTCCAGTATGTGGCAAACCATGGTCAGAAACCCAAGAACATGTTGGAATTGAACTGCCACATGCAATGAAGACTAGAAGTTTGTGTGGCCATGTGTATCATTGTGGTTTGGAAAAGATCACATGCAATGACACTCCAATATGTGTCAAACCATGGCAGAAACTCTAGGAACATGTGGGAATTCAACCGCCACGTGCAACGGAGAAACAGTTGGAAAGAGGTTGAATCAGCACACCCACTTGAGTGTGTGTGGCCATGTGGATCATTGTGGTTGGAAAAGAAAACATGCAATGAAACTCCAATATGTGGAAAACCATGGTCAGAAACCCTAGGAACATGTTGGAATTCAACTGCCACATGCAATGGAGCACCAGTTTGAAAGAGGACGCATGACCGCACCCACTAGAGTGTGTGTGGCCATGTGGATCATTGTGGTTTGGAAAAGAACACATGCAATGGCACTCCAATATGTGTCAAACCATGGTCAAAAACCCCAGGAACGTGTTTGAATTCCACTGCCACATGCAATGGAGAACCAAAAGTGTGTGTGGCCATGTGGATCATTGCGATTTGGAAAAGAACATATGCAATGCCACTGCAATATGTGTGAAAGCATGGTTACAAACCCCAGAATATGTCGTAATTCAATTGCCACATCCAATAGGGCACCAGTTTCAAAGAGGTAGCATAACCACACCAACTTGAGTGTGTGTGGACATGTGGGTCATTGTGGTTTGAAAAAGAAACATGTAATGACACTCCAATATGTGTCAAACCATGGTTAGAAACGCCACGAACATGTTGGAATTAAACTGCCACATGCAATGGAGCACTAGTTTGAAAGAAGTTGCATTACCACACCCACTTAAGTGTTTGTGCCCAAGTGGATCATTGTGGTTTGGAAAAAACATACATGCAGTGACACTCCAATATGTGTAAAACCATGGTAGAAACCCTGGGAACATGGTGGAATTCAACCGCCGCATGCAATGGAGCACCAGTTTGAAAGAGGTTGCATCACCACACCCACTTGAGTGTGTGTGGCCATGTGGATCATTGTGGTTTGGAAAAGAAAACATGCAATGCCACTCCAATATGTGTCAAACGATTGTAAAAACACGAAGAACATGTTCGAATTCGAAGGCCGCATGCAATGCACCACTAGTTTGAAAGAGGCTGCATCACCACACCCACTTGAGTTTGTGTGGCCATGTGAATCATTGTGGTTTGGAAAAGAAAACATGCAATGAGACTCCAATATGTGCCAAACCATGGTTAAAACTAAGGAACATGTTGGAATTCAACTGCCACATGAAATGGAGCACCAGTTTGAAAGACGTTGCATCACCAAACCAACTTGAGTGTGTGTGGCGATGTGGATCATTATGGTTTGGAAACGAAAACATGCAATGCCACTCCAATATGTGTCAAACCATGGTTAGAAACCCCAGCAACATGCTAGAATTCAACATCCACGTACAATGGAGCACCAGTTTGAAAGAGGTTGAATCACCACATCCACTTGAATGTGTGTGGCCATGTGGATCATTGTGGTTTGGAAAACACATGCCATGACACTCCGATGTGCGTTACACATTGATCAGAAACCCCAGGAACATGTTGGAATTCAACTACCACATGCAATGGAGCACTAGTTTGAAAGAGGTTGCATCACCACACCCACTTTAGTGTGTGTGGCCATGTGGATCATTGTGGTTTGGAAAAAAAACATGCAACGATACTCAAATATGTGTCAAACTATGGTCAGAAACCCTAGGAACATGTTCAAATTCATCCGCCGCGTTCAATGGAGCACATGTTTGGAAGAGGTTGAGTCACCACATCCACTTGAGTGTGTGTGGCCATGTGTATCATTGTTTTTTGGAAAAGAAAGCATGCAATGAACTCCAATATGTTGCAAACTATGGTCAGAAACCCCATGAACATGTTGGAATTCAACTCCACATGCAATGGCGCACCAATTTGAAAGAGGATACATCACCACACCCACTTGAGTGTGTGTGGCCAAGTGGACCATTGTGGTTTGGAAAATAACACATGCAATGGCACTCCAATATGTGTCAAACCATGCTCAGAAACCCCAGGAACATGTTGGAATTCAACTGCCTCATGCAATGGAGTACCAGTTTGAAAGAGGTTGCATCACCACACCCACTTGAGGCTGTGTGGCCATGTGGATCATTATGGTTTGGAAAATAAAACATGCAATGACACACCAATATGTGTCAAACCATGGCAGAAACTCTAGGAACATGCAGGAATTCAACCGACACGTGCAACGGAGCACTAGTTGGAAAGAGGTTGAATCAGCACATCCACTTGAGTGTGTGTGTCCATGTGGATCATTGTGGTCGGAAAAGAAAACATGCAATGAAACTCCAATATGTGGAAAACCATTGTCAGAAACCCCGGGAACATGTTGCAATTCAACTGCCACATGCAATGGAACACCAGTTTGAAAGAGGACGCATCACCGCACCCACTTGAGTGTGTGTGGCCATGTGGATCATTGTGGTTTGGAAAAGAACACATGCAATGGCACTCCAATATGTGTCAAACCATGGTCAGAAACCCCAGGAACATGTTGGAATTCCACTTCCACATGCAATGGAGAACCAAAAGTGTGTGTGGCCATGTGGATCATTGTGATTTGGAAAAGAACATATGCAATGCCACTGCAATATGTGGGAAAGCATGGTTAGAAACAAAAGGAACATATCGTAATTCAATTGCCACATCCAACAGGGCACCGGTTTCAAAGAGGATGCATAACCACACCAACTTGAGTGTGTGTGGACATGTGGGTCATTGTGGTTTGAAAAAGAAACATGTAATGACAATCCAATATGTGTCAAACCATGGTTAGAAACGCCACGAACATGTTGGAATTAAACTGCCACATGCAATGGTGCACTAGTTTGAAAGAAGTTGCATTACCACACCCACTTAAGTGTTTGTGCCCAAGTGGATCATTGTGGTTTGGAAAAAACATACATGCAATGACACTCCAATATGTGTAAAACCATGGTAGAAACCCTGGGAACATGGTGGAATTCAACCGCCGCATGCAATGGATCACCAGTTTGAAAGAGGTTGCATCACCACACCCACTTGAGTGTGTGTGGCCATGTGGATCATTGTGGTTTGGAAAAGAAAACATGCAATGCCACTCCAATATGTGTCAAACGATTGTAAAAACACGAAGAACATGTTCGAATTCGAAGGCCGCATGCAATGCAGCACCAGTTTGAAAGAGGCTGCATCACCACACCCACTTGAGTGTGTGTGGCCATGTGAATCATTGTGGTTTGGAAAAGAAAACATGCAATGACACTCCAATATGTGTCAAACCATGGTTAAAACTAAGGAACATGTTGGAATTCAACTGCCACATGAAATGGAGCACCAGTTTGAAAGACGTTGCATCACCAAACCCACTTGAGTGTGTGTGGCGATGTGGATCATTATGGTTTGGAAACGAAAACATGCAATGACACTCCAATATGTGTCAAACCATGGTTAGAAACCCCAGCAACATGCTAGAATTCAACTTCCACGTACAATGGAGCACCAGTTTGAAAGAGGTTGAATCACCACATCCACTTGAATGTGTGTGGCCATGTGGATCATTGTGGTTTGGAAAACACATGCCATGACACTCCGATGTGCGTTACACATTGATCAGAAACCCCAGGAATATGTTGGAATTCAACTGCCACATGCAATGGAGCACTAGTTTGAAAGAGGTTGCATCACCACACCCACTTGAGTGTGTGTGGCCATGTGGATCATTGTGGTTTGGAAAAAAAACATGCAATGATACTCAAATATGTGTCAAACTATCGTCAGAAACCCTGGGAACATGTTGAAATTCATCCGCCGCGTTCAATGGAGCACCTGTTTGGAAGAGGTTGAATCACCACATCCACTTGAGTGTGTGTGGCCATGTGTATCATTGTTGTTTGGAAAAGAAAGCATGCAATGAAATCCAATATGTTGCAAACTATGGTCAGAAACCCCATGAGCATGTTGGAATTCAACTACCACATGCAATGGAGCACCAGTTTGAAAGAGGATGCATCACCACGCCCACTTCAGTGTGTGTGGCCAAGTGGATCATTGTGGTTTGGAAAATAACACATGCAATGGCACTCGAATATGTGTCAAACCATCGTCAGAAACCCCAGGAACATGTTTGAATTCAACTGCCACATGCAACGGAGAACCAGAAGTGTGTGTGGCCATGTGGATCATCGTTGTTTGGAAAAGCACACATGCAATGAGACTCTAATATGTGTGAAAGCTTGGTTAGAAACTATAGGAACATATTGGAATTCTACTGCCACATCCAACGGAGCACCAGTTTCAAAGAGGTTGCATAACCACACCAACTTTAGTGTGTGTGGTAATGTGGGTCATTGTGGTTTGAGATAGAAACATGTAATCAAACCATGGTCAGAAACCCCAGGAATATGTTGGAATTCAACTGCCTCATGCAATGGAGTACCAGTTTGAAAGAGGTTGCATCACCACACCCACTTGAGTGTGTGTGGCTATGTGGATCATTCTGGTTTGGAAAAGAAAACATGCAATGACACTCCATTATGTGTCAAACCATGGTCAGAAACCCCAGGAACATGCTGGAATTCAACCGCCACATGAAATGGAGCACCAGTTTGAAAGAGGTTGAATCAGCACATCCACTTGAGTGTGTGTGGCCATGTGGATCATTTTGGTTTGGAAAGGAAAACATGCAATGAAACTCCAATATGTGGTAAACCATGGTCAAAAACCCCAGGAACATGTTGGAATTCTACTGCCACATGAAATGGAGCAATAGTTTGAAAGAGGATGCATCACCGCACCCACTTGAGTGTGTTTGGCCATGTGGATCATTGTGGTTTGGAATAGAACACATGCAATGTCACTCCAATATGTGTCAAACCATGGTCAGAAAGCCCAAGAACATGTTGGAATTCAACTGCCACATGCAATGGAGAACCAGAAGTGTGTGCTGCCATTTGGATCATTGTGGTTTGGAAAAGAACACATGCAATGACACTCCAATATGTGTGAAATCATGGTTATAAACCCTAGGAACATGTTGGAATTCTACCGCCACATCCAACGGAGCACCAGTTTCAAAGAGGCTGCATAACCACACCAACTTGAGTGTGTGTGGCCATGTGGGTCATTGTGGTTTGGAAAATAAAACATGCAATGACACTCCAATATCTATCAAACCATGGTTAAAACTGAGGAACATGTTGGAATTCAACTGCCACATGAAATGGAGCACCAGTTTGAAAGACGTTGCCTCACCAAACCCACTTGAGTGTGTGTGGCGATGTGGATCATTATGGTTTGGAAACGAAAACATGCAATGACACTCCAATATGTGTCAAACCATGGTTAGAAACCCCAGCAACATGCTAGAATTCAACTTCCACGTACAATGGAGCACCAGTTTGAAAGAGGTTGAATCACCACATCCACTTGAATGTGTGTGGCCATGTGGATCATTGTGGTTTGGAAAACACATGCCATGACACTCCGATGTGCGTTACACATTGATCAGAAACCCCAGGAACATGTTGGAATTCAACTGCCACATGCAATGGAGCACTAGTTTGAAAGAGGTTGCATCACCACACCCACTTGAGTGTGTGTGGCCATGTGGATCATTGTGGTTTGGAAAAAAAAATGCAATGATACTCAAATATGTGTCAAACTATCGTCAGAAACCCTAGGAACATGTTGAAATTCATCCGCCGCGTTCAATGGAGCACCTGTTTGGAAGAGGTTGAATCACCACATCCACTTGAGTGTGTGTGGCCATGTGTATCATTGTTGTTTGGAAAAGAAAGCATGCAATGAAATCCAATATGTTGCAAACTATGGTCAGAAACCCCATGAGCATGTTGGAATTCAACTACCACATGCAATGGCGCACCAATTTGAAAGAGGATGCATCACCACGCCCACTTGAGTGTGTGTGGCCAAGTGGATCATTGTGGTTTGGAAAATAACACATGCAATGGCACTCCAATATGTGTCAAACCATGCTCAGAAACCCCAGGAACATGTTGGAATTCAACTGCCTCATGCAATGGAGTACCAGTTTGAAAGAGGTTGCATCACCACACCCACTTGAGGCTGTGTGGCCATGTGGATCATTATGGTTTGGAAAATAAAACATGCAATGACACACCAATATGTGTCAAACCATGGCAGAAACTCTAGGAACATGCAGGAATTCAACCGGCACGTGCAACGGAGCACTATTGGAAAGAGGTTGAATCAGCACATCCACTTGAGTGTGTGTGTCCATGTGGATCATTGTGGTCGGAAAAGAAAACATGCAATGAAACTCCAATATGTGGAAAACCATTGTCAGAAACCCCGGGAACATGTTGGAATTCAACTGCCACATGCAATGGAACACCAGTTTGAAAGAGGACGCATCACCGCACCCACTTGAGTGTGTGTGGGCATGTGGATCATTGTGGTTTGGAAAAGAACACATGTAATGGCACTCCAATATGTGTCAAACCATGGTCAGAAACCCCAGGAACATGTTGGAATTCCACTGCCACATGCAATGGAGAACCAAAAGTGTGTGTGGCCATGTGGATCATTGTGATTTGGAAAAGAACATATGCAATGCCACTGCAATATGTGGGAAAGCATGGTTAGAAACCCCCAGGAACATGTCGTAATTCAATTGCCACATCCAACAGGGCACCGGTTTCAAAGAGGATGCATAACCACACCAACTTGAGTGTGTGTGGACATGTGGGTCATTGTGGTTTGAAAAAGAAACATGTAATGACACTCCAATATGTGTCAAACCATGGTTAGAAACGCCACGAACATGTTGGAATTAAACTGCCACATGCAATGGAGTACTAGTTTGAAAGAAGTTACATTACCACACCCACTTAAGTGTTTGTGGCCAAGTGGATCATTGTGGTTTCCAAAAAACATACATGCAATGACACTCCCATATGTGTCAAACCATGGTAGAAACCCTAGGAACATGGTGGAATTCAACCGCCGCATGCAATGGATCACCAGGTTGAAAGAGGTTGCATCACCACACCCACTTGAGTGTGTGTGGCCATGTGGATCATTGTGGTTTGGAAAAGAAAACATGCAATGCCACTCCAATATGTGTCAAACGATTGTAAAAACACGAAGAACATGTTCAAATTCGAAGGCCGCATGCAATGGTGCACCAGTTTGAAAGAGGTTGCATCACCACACCCACTTGAGTGTGTGTGGCCATGTGAATCATTCAGGTTTGGAAAAGAAAACATGCAATGACACTCCAATATGTGTTAAACCATGGTTAAAACTGAGGAACATGTTGGAATTCAACTGCCACATGCAATGGAGCACTAGTTTGAAAGACATTGCGTCACCAAACCCACTTGAGTGTGTGTGGCCATGTGGATCATTATGGTTTGGAAACGAAAACATGCAATGATACTCCAATATGTGTCAAACCGTGGTTAGAAACCCCAGGAACATGCTAGAATTCAACCTCCACGTACAATGGAGCACCAGTTTGAAAGAGGTTGAATTACCACATCCACTTGAGTGTGCGTGGCCATGTGGATCATTATGGGTTGGAAAACACATGCAATGACACTTCGATGTGCGTTAAACATTGGTCAGAAACCCCAGGAACATGTTGGAATTCAACTGCCACATGAAATGGAGCACCAGTTTGAAAGAGGTTGCATCACCACACCCACTTGAGTGTGTGTGGCCATGTGGATCATTGTGGTTTGGAAAATAAAACATGTAATGACACTCAAATATATGTCAAACCATGGTCAGAAACTCTAGGAACATGCTGGAATTCATCTGCCATGTTCAATGGAGCACTAGTTTGAAAAAGGTTGAATCAACACATCCACTTGAGTGTGTGTGGCCATGTGGATCATTGTGGTTTGGAAAAGAAAACATGCAATGAAACTCCAATATGTTGCAAACTATAGTCAGAAACCCCATGAACATGTTGGAATTCAACTGCCACATGCAATGGAGCACCAGTTTGAAAGAGGATGCATCACCACGCCCACTTCAGTGTGTGTGGCCAAGTGGATCATTGTGGTTTGGAAAATAACACATGCAATGGCACTCGAATATGTGTCAAACCATCGTCAGAAACCCCAGGAACATGTTTGAATTCAACTGCCACATGCAACGGAGAACCAGAAGTGTGTGTGGCCATGTGGATCATCGTTGTTTGGAAAAGCACACATGCAATGAGACTCTAATATGTGTGAAAGCTTGGTTAGAAACTATAGGAACATATTGGAATTCTACTGCCACATCCAACGGAGCACCAGTTTCAAAGAGGTTGCATAACCACACCAACTTTAGTGTGTGTGGTAATGTGGGTCATTGTGGTTTGAGATAGAAACATGTAATCAAACCATGGTCAGAAACCCCAGGAATATGTTGGAATTCAACTGCCTCATGCAATGGAGTACCAGTTTGAAAGAGGTTGCATCACCACACCCACTTGAGTGTGTGTGGCTATGTGGATCATTCTGGTTTGGAAAAGAAAACATGCAATGACACTCCATTATGTGTCAAACCATGGTCAGAAACCCCAGGAACATGCTGGAATTCAACCGCCACATGAAATGGAGCACCAGTTTGAAAGAGGTTGAATCAGCACATCCACTTGAGTGTGTGTGGCCATGTGGATCATTTTGGTTTGGAAAGGAAAACATGCAATGAAACTCCAATATGTGGTAAACCATGGTCAAAAACCCCAGGAACATGTTGGAATTCTACTGCCACATGAAATGGAGCAATAGTTTGAAAGAGGATGCATCACCGCACCCACTTGAGTGTGTTTGGCCATGTGGATCATTGTGGTTTGGAATAGAACACATGCAATGTCACTCCAATATGTGTCAAACCATGGTCAGAAAGCCCAAGAACATGTTGGAATTCAACTGCCACATGCAATGGAGAACCAGAAGTGTGTGCTGCCATTTGGATCATTGTGGTTTGGAAAAGAACACATGCAATGACACTCCAATATGTGTGAAATCATGGTTATAAACCCTAGGAACATGTTGGAATTCTACCGCCACATCCAACGGAGCACCAGTTTCAAAGAGGCTGCATAACCACACCAACTTGAGTGTGTGTGGCCATGTGGGTCATTGTGGTTTGGAAAATAAAACATGCAATGACACTCCAATATCTATCAAACCATGGTTAAAACTGAGGAACATGTTGGAATTCAACTGCCACATGAAATGGAGCACCAGTTTGAAAGACGTTGCCTCACCAAACCCACTTGAGTGTGTGTTGCCCAGTAGATCATTGTGGTTTGGAAAAAACATACATGCAATGACACTCCAATATGTGTCAAACCATGGTTATGGAGCACCAGTTTGAAAGAGGTTGCATCACCACACCCACTTAAGTAGTGTGTGTGGTGTCGTGGAAATGGACACGGCAGTCGTTGCCACTCGCAGTGATTGAGTGTTCATGAGGAAGAGTTGGCGGCCATCTGCGGTGCGAGATGAGGGCAGATGCACATGGGTTTACCCATGTTCGGCACCCCGGAGGGTAAAGACCTACTCCTGCTAGATTAGATTATGGGAGAGCGAGTTACAAGGGTGGCGAGCTCGGCGGCTAGGCGGCGAGTCGCTTAAGGGGGTGTATGATGTAAGTCTCTAGGATACCCTAGGGAGGTTTATATATGAGGCACCTCGCTAGGGTTTACAAGTTATCACCGAGCAAGATAAGGACCCGGATACTTTGACCTAGTCCGACTGGGCTTCTGCTACACGCCTGGGCTTCTAGTTGCTAGTCGATGGGCCTTTCCTTCCTCCGTAGTCCAGTCGATGTCTTTCGGATGCACTCGCAGGCCCTTCGGCCCAATCGGAACGTCCTACTATGCATACCCCCTTGGCATATCCCCATCAGTAGTCCCCGAGGCCATCGTTGATGCAGGCTCAGGCGTCCTTTTGGCGTTCGAAGTAGGCGAGCCCAATTTGGGCGTCCAGTCGAGTCGACGATGGACTCCATTAGAACCAAGGAGAATTTCCCCATGTTTCCACTCGTAGTCTTAGTGAATGTTACTACTGCCAAGTCGTCGCCTTGGCGAATGGAAAGACTGGCGGGTGGCGGGTGGTGGGTGAAGTAAAGGAGTTGGACCATCAAATCTGGTCAAACTATCCGTTGAAATTTCCAACGGTAACTTCGGCTTATTTACCGTGAGTAACGGCTACCCCGATTTTGGCGAGTGGCGTTTCCCATATAAGGGGAGTGATGGTTCAGCTCCGCAGACTTTCTTCGCATTCTTCATTCTTCCTCATTCGTTCTTCCTACCTCCAATCTTCCTGCCTATGTCCTTCCGACTAGTCCTTTCTGCATCGTGCGATTCCGCATCCTAACCGATGGCGCCTCCCAAAGGGTCATGGGGGAAATCCAAGTGTACCACGGCCTAGCTTAGATCTTTCGAGGATGCCGGAGTGCTCTGCAAGGGGAATTGGCGGGTTCCCCCCTCCTCCGAGACCGAGCCGAAGCCGCGACCCGGCGAGTTCATCTGCTTCCCAGTCATCTTGAGAGGGGTTTGGGATTCCCCACCTCACTCTTTTTCCGCCGCTTCTGCGTGTATTACGCGATCAAGCCATCGGATTTTGGTCCGCATAGCATTGAGCAGCTGGCGATCTTTGTCGCCTTCTGTGAATGTTACCTTGGCTGCAGGCCGTATTTCCCGGTATGGCTGGAGCTCTTCCACGGCCGCATTGGGCGCGAGGCGTCCAGCGGCTTGATGCTAGCCACAGGCGGAGTCACATATCAACTGAACCGGAAGGCCAATTTCGTCAAGCTCCTCCTGTCGAAGAAGGCTACCAGCGAGTGGAAGAAGAGCTGGTTCTACGTCAAGGAAGCCACTCCCTTCGGCGAGGTGACTCTTCCTGAATTCATCGCCAAGAGGAGCGAGCCCTGTCGGTTGGCACTGGATGTACGAATACAACGGGAAGCATGACCCATCCCAACCAGCATGGAGTCATGGGAGGCCGAGGACTACAAGGCCGCCCTGAAGAAGATCACCGACGCAGAGTTCACCAGCGTGGCGGTCGGGGTCGCCCCGTACACTCCTGTGAAGAATGAAGCCCCCACAGTAAGTTCTTTTTCCAATCGCTACGTCCATGTCTCAGTTTTTAGTCTCCTTGCTTGGTGTTTTACTCGTGGTGGTTCCCAGCTTTTTCAGGTGTTGGAGGGCTAGCTCCCTCCGCTCGATGAAGAGGTTCCCCAGGAACTGGAGGAAGACTCCTAGGGGGACCCTTCCGACAATGACGGGGAGGAGGAAGAGGTCCCTCCCCTAGCGCCTGTGGCTCGCAAGACCCGCATGAAGAGACAATGTGAAGTCGAGGCGAGACGTAGCCTGGACGAGCACGACGAAGGCAATGAGGTCGCACAGGAGCATATGTCCTGGCGCACCGCTATGCCGTCGAAGCCCGCACGCTGGCCCAAGTCGCCAGCGAAGAGGCCCGCATTGCCGGCCAAGTCAGCGATGGTGTTTGAGTCGGTTGATGACTCTGATGATGAAGGTTCTCCCGAAGTCTCGCATAAGGCCCCAAAGGATGCAGTCCCGACAAAGGGGTTGGAGGGCAAGGACACGGAGGTAGTGGTAGAGGTTCCCATGGCAGCGATTGCACCGACAGCTTTGGGGGTTCCAAGCCAAGAAGCGGCTGAGGCGATGGCGTCCAAGTCGCCCCAGCCATCAAGGGCGGCCGCGTCGGAGCCGGAGATCCTGGTGACTGTAGCTTCATCGTCGAGGAAGCCCTCGGTTTCGTGGGCTTAAGACGTCTTCGAGAGGGGGCTCAGCCGCAAGCTAGGTCCCGAGTTGGACAAGCCCGCCCACATTAGCACCGGGCTTCGCGTCCTTCCAGTTGCTAAGTAAGTACTGCTCCCTCGTCCCGATTCACCTTGGTCTTTTTTATTGTCGCTATATTGATTGAGGGGGCTCGTGCAGGTCGGGGGCCAAGAAGATTGGCTGTCCTTCGGTGGCTAAGATTCTATCGGCCACCCCCACGGAGGAGGGCGGCCTCCCCAAGAAGAGAAAGGCCACCGGAGATGTGGCGACTGCCGAAGTGACGAAGAAGCAGAAAGGGGTGTCGACGGCGCTGCGGCCAAGGACAGCGTCGCGGAGCCAGAAGCTGCGCCAGTCGCCGAAGAGGTGGTGGCAACGCGATCGGAACCAGTCCTGGCTGCGTCCGTGCCCGAAGTGCCGGTCCCGACGACCAGTGCCCCCGCCAGAGCGTTAGTGACGTTCCCGCGTTTTATGGTGAGGGGTTTTCCAGGTCTGGCGGACACGCAGTCTCCGCAGAGTCTAGAGATCATGGATGCGGACATTGGGTCCCGTCACAGGCACACTTCCTTCACGATCCCATCGACTAACGCCGGAGAACTTCACAAGATGCTCGGCGCTGCTATTCAGGTATGTCTAGTCCCCGAGTTCCTGACCGCTGAATTTCAGCAGCTGGGAACTAAACCTCTTGCTCCTCTCTAGTCCCCGAATTCCTAGTCGCTGAGTTTTGGTGGCTAGGAATTTAGATTTTTCCTCCTTCTCCAGTCCCCGAGTTCCTGGTCGCTAAATTTCAGCGGCTGCGAACTAGGTTTTGTTTTGTCAAATGCTTAGGTGAGTTCTTTGTTTGCAGGGATTGCAAAGGGAGTCGACCGATCGGCAAGCCGCAAGAGAGCGCTTGGAGCGTGACTTGCGCGAAGCGCAATAGGTGAACCGGCGGCTTCAGGAAACTATTGGTGAGTATCTGTTTGTCTTTATTCTCCTCTTTCGGGTGTGAGATGGTTGTGTACAGTACTCTGACATCTTCTCTTGTAGATGGTTTCCCGGCTGAGATCTCCAAGGCCCGTGAGGGGTATGTCCCAGTCGCCGAACTGGACGCGGCGAATGGACGAATAGCCTCCCTGGTCAAGGACATGGAGGAGGCGAAAGCGGCCTCAATTTCTTTGGAGGAGCGGGCGAAGGCTACCGTCGCTGCAGCTGAGGAAGAACGCAAAGCCACGGATTCCATCATGGTGGGGCTACACAACGAGCAAACCTCCTTGGAGAAGCACGTCAAGGAGAACTGCCACAAACTCCTTGGTAAGTCTCTGTCTTTGCCTGACCTGCTTGTTGAGTCCCCGTTTTGGGGTTTCAAAGGTTCACTAACAACTGATTGTGCAGCTGTGGTAGGCCAAAGTGACCCGGTGGTGCAAACTTACAATGCCGTGCAGTGCGTGACTGCCGTGGTGAACGCGGCCACGGCCTCGGCGTTGTGCGTCCAAGCGGCTCTTCAGGGCATGTCCCCCACCGAAGTTATTCCTAGGGGGCTTATGGAGGTGTGGTTCTATTTGGAGGAGGTGCCTGCCGTCGTGGAGTGGATGACGCGCTCGGCGTTCAGGCGTGGGGCCGCCACAGCGTTGAGCTTGGGTCTCGCCTACTTCCCCGACGACTTCGACCTTGATGATGTGACGAGTGGCTATCCATCGGCGACCGGCACGGTGGAGATGTCGAAGGTGCTGAAACTGACCGCGAAGGCCACCCCTTACGCCGATCGGGTCTTGGCGATGGGCGATCTGCTTCCGTACTAGGAGACGGTGTTGGCGCCTGGCGACCCTGAGCCGGAGCATTGTGATATGAAGTCGGAGCAGCCCTTCCGGTCGTCGTTGTCGAAGTCGCTGACAACATACCCGATGAACCCGTGGCAACCTTTTGTTCGTGTCAAGGGGGGTGGCGCTGCTTCTTCATCAGGGCCGGTGGAGTAAACAATGTAATTGTCCAAGTTGTGATGTATGCCAAGTGGCGAGTGCTATAAGATATTTTTGCAATATATGCCACGGGGAGTCGATCGACTCGTATTGTGATTAGGAATGTGTGTTGTGTTTTGTTTATGCATTGTTTTAATTGAGCGAGTCCCCGAGCGCGTCCGCCCTTTAATGGGGTATAACTCGATTGTATACTTTTGTGTATTGTTTTTTTTATGCATTGTTTTTATCCCTCGCGTCTTCTGAGTGGCGAGTCCTCGAGCGCGAGTAGGACTGACTTATAAGCGAGTCCCCGAGCGTGGTGCCCAACCGTATTGGTCATGATCCTGTTGTGAGTGCGTTTTTTGTAACGCGTCTCCTCCCCTGGCCCGGAGAGCCAATCGTTTGGCGAGTCCTAGGCAACTCTCTTACTTGGTGTGTTCCCGAGCGACGTGGTGGTTCCTGTTTTGCGGAGTCCCCGTGCGTGGTACTTAACCGTTCGAGTCGCTTTGCACGAGGGTGGGAGGTACAGGTCGTTGTGAGAAGCGTGTACCGGATGTCTTGCCCGGTGGGCTAGTCGGGCTAGGCGACTCCAATGGCGGCTCCGGGTTGGCGTTTTTCGTGGACGACCCAAGGCCCAAATATTTCTGGTGCCCTTGTGCCGCACTACATAGCCGTGCCGGTCGCTCGACCAGAGGTTGACTTCCGTGAGTAGCGTATGCTAGTATGTACGAGTGCGAGTGGCACAAGAATATGGCGAGTGGACACAATTTGTGCAATCCGGATGAATTTCATTATATATTCTGATGGAGTACAATCTGAGGTTCTAAGTATAGAACTTTCTGAGGAGGTTTACATTCCATGGCCTCCCGACCTCCAGTTGGCCGTCACCCCCGTATGTCGATGAGGTAGTAGGCATCATTGCCAAGGACTCGGCCTATGGCGAACGGTCACTCCCATGGGGGGAGAGTTTGTGCATGCCCTTCTTGTCTTGGGCCAGTCGCAGGACCAGGTCGCTTTCCTGGAAGGTGCGAGTTCGCACTCAGCGGATATGGTAGCGACGGAGTCCTTGCTGGTATATGGTGGTGCGGGAGTGAGCCAGGTCGCGTGCCTCGTCGAGTTGATCGATGCTGTCTTGGCGGGCAACCTCGTTGGCCGCCTCAACGTAGTTGGCGACTCGAGGTGAGTCATGCTCCAGGTCGGTTGGCATTATGGCCTCGGCGCCATACACCATGAACAAGGGCGTGAACCCGGTTGAGTAGTTGACGGAGGTGCGAATCCCCCATATCACAGAGGGGAGCTCGTCGACCCAGCATCCTGGGGTGCACTCGAGGGGCACCTCTAGTCGCGGCTTGAGCCCATGGAGGACGCTCCGGTTGCCGCGTTCTGCTTGGCCATTCAATTCCGGGTGAGCAACTGATGCGAGGTCGAGTCAGGTGCCATGTTCTTCACAGAATTCCGCCATGGCCCCCTTGGCAAAGTTGGTGCCGTTGTCTGTTATAATGTTGTGCGAGTGATGAGGACATCCCTATAATTACACCTACCCCAATTGCTAATGAAGATGTTCCAATTACAAAGAAGGATCAATCCAATGAGATAAGGATTGGACCAATCACAAGAGCTCGTGCCAAGCTACTATAACAACAGGTGAACTTGTTTCTTAATGAACCTTCTGTTTTAATTAATTAGAATTTTATACTACCTAAGTCGTTGAATTATTGCATGATCAGGTACTTAGGAGAAGAAGGTGAAGCAAGGAGTGAGGAGCTAATGGAACAAGGCGTGTTGATCAATGGAGAATGCGCGAGGGAGGAGAGGGAGGAAGCGCAATGAGCTGTCCAAGACGAAGATCAACAAGAGGAGGACGTTCTCTGCCGTGGTAGAGAAAAGCGTTGTTTCTCTGCCACGGCAGGAAAACCGAGTCCTACTCTGCCCCGGCAGGCTGCCGCGGCAGAGAAAGCGACTACAACTCTGCCACGGCAGAGCCAGTTTGACCAAACCCAAGTTGGGTCGGTCTGTATCCATAGGTGGGTGGGACCAACTCGGATCCACCCTTAGGCCGCCGCCTCTTAGACCCTTAAATAGATGGGGGCGCTATAGCTTTAGTTTTTAGACCACGTTAAAATATTTTGGAGTTGTTTCTTTCATAGAACCTCTGGAATTACCCTGTGTTCGAATCTACCAACTATAATTGAGTGTGATCTGCTGTTCCATTGGGAATTAGTAGATTGCATACTACCGTTCATGGTCACGGCTGCGTGCGCAAGAGTGTGGTGTTGTGAATATCCTACAAGGTTCGAGATCTGTTGCACTGGCATCAGGGAACGAGCGAGAGAGATCATAGCTACGCACTAGTTATCTATCATCCACCATTATCATTGCCATCCGCTTACTGAGAAGATCGGGCCACCCCATATCATCTTGGTATCAGATTTCCTCGTTGCCTCGGTAAGCAATCCGCAATCCATCCATAGATTAGAGAGTGTTTTTAGTCCTATACAGAAAAAGCCCCACAAAAAGAGTTGTCATAGACTAGATTGCATCGTAGACGAGTAATAGTTGCTGGTCGTGTTCATCCTTTAGTTTAGATCTAGATCTGTTCTTCATAGATTTGTTTTCTGTTTGTTTTTACTCGTTTTCCACCATTGTTTTCCGCCACCATCAAGTCAGATCCGATCTACTCTAAGAGTCCTAGTCATATACTCTTGGCCGAGTCGGAATTAAAAATAATAATACTTTCCGAGTTACCAAGTTACCGAGTCTGCCACGGCAGGATTTCTGCGTCTTTATCTGCCACGGCAGGACTTTCCGAGTTACCAAGTTACCGCCTCTGCCACAGCAGGATTTCGGCGTCTTTCTTTGCCACGGCAGGATTTGTTCTGCCATGATAGGATTTTGAGCTGTTTTTCTGCCACGACACCATAATTACAAAGTGTGATCGATTTGCACTTTTCCAAAACCCTTAGCCACAGCCAATCTACTACATAGGTGTAGGAACTTGCCTATTGAGACTAGTTTCCGCTCCTACAGGCTGCTCTTAGGAATTTTGGTGCCGTACTTTGTAATTGGCCGTGTGTTATCTATAAAAAAAAGAAAACAGAGCAAGATAGCAAAATAAAAAGCTACACAAAAGAACAAGAACAAAAAAAATACTGTGGAAAAAGAGAATTTGAGCAAGAGGCCTAGTGATATCTTTGTGCACCAGTAGATTGAGCAATCTTGTGCCTATTTACTTTGAGCTTTGCTAGTGTCTCTCGAGCGTAGTGCAACACCCTTTATAGTTGCATTGCCACGTTTTTCTCCACGTGTGTGTTTTCTTGGGTATTTGTACGATCAGCACTAGGACTTGTTTGCAGTGTAGTTAGGATACCATACCTACAGCTCCAACATAAATACCTTGTGTGCCCTGTGATCGTTCTCTATACCTTTGATATTCACTTCATCACATCAGTGCATCAGTTTTTGATCTCATTTGGTAGAGCATCTCTATTCACTTTGGAACGGTAAGATCTCCTTTCTTATTAGTTGTGAGTGAGCTGTGAGAGTTCCACCATATAGATTTTGATTTTTTGTGCACTAACCTACTAATCATGCCTTCTAGTGATGATGATGTTGTAATGCAGAAAAAGAAGGATGAGGAACTTGTTAATTGGCATGAATATGAGGCTTTGAAGTCCCACTTAACACATGTGTTTACTAACACGACAGATGCCATTGACAAGAATCTCCAGGATATGAATATGAAATTGGATCAGCATGTTGGAACGGTTGATACTATTCAAACGCAAGTGGCTACGCTCAATGTCAATGTCACCGCTTTGCAGCAGTCCATTGAGGGTTTGACAGCCGCCTTACATAGAATGGAAGATCCTCAACATGATGATGCTGTTGATGATTTCGATGAGGGTAGCGTTGTGGATGCTGCTCCACATGTTGGCAGGGGACGTGCAATTCCTCCTGCCTATGCACCTGCCCATGCACCTGTTCATGGCCGTGGATTTGCCCATCTTGGGCGTGCTCAACGTGTTCCCAACCAAGCTACTGATGATGGTTTGGGCAAGCCAAAGTTTTCGATCCCCAAGTTTGATGGTTCCATTGATCCTGAAGATTACCTCACTTGGGAGTTGAAGGTTGAGAAACTTTGGCGTTTATTTGACTATCCAGAAGACAAGAAGGTCAAACTTGCAGCATTTGAATTTGATGGGTATGCTTTGCGTTGGTGGGATGCTCTTGTGCAACATAGGAGGGAGGACAATGAACTTCCTGTGATGGATTGGCGCGAGATGAAGCAAATCATGAAGGCTCGTTTTGTTCCAACCAAATACTTGCGATCGGTTTTTGATAAATTGACGCAATTGAAGCAAGGCACAATGACAGTAGATGAGTACTACATGGAGATGGAGATGCTTATGCAGCGTGCTCGAGTTCGCGAGTCCATTGAGATGACCATGTAGTGATTCCTAAACAATCTGAAGTTGCCAATCAACAGCATAGTGCGTCATCACAAGTATGAGACCATGAATGAGCTATTGCACCATGCTAGAGAGGCCGAATCCCAATTGGCAGAAGAGGCGAAGTCATGCGCTTGTTTTCCATTCTCCAGCAGATTTTCGGCCAGATCTAATCCTCCTTCAGTCACGCCACCAGCTGCTGTTCAGTTTACACCATCGACCAAACCAGCAAGTACACCTTCGTTTGGTTCTAATGCTCAGAAACCCGCTGCTCCTGCTGCTAGCTCGTGTTCCAACATGTCTACTGCACGTACTCGTGATGTGGTGTGCCATACTTGTGGAGGTAGAGGTCACTACAAGAAAGATTGTCCAAAGAGCAAGGGTATGTTTGTTAATGAACAAGGTGAAGTAGAAAGTGGAGATGAAGCTTCTGATGATGATATTGATGACGGCGAGGATGGTGCTGATGCATATGCTGAGCATGCACCAACTATTTTCGTGTCTTCACGTGTACTTAGTGTGCAACCGGTTGAGGAATCCCAGCGTTGCAACTTGTTCCAAACAAAAGCTCTAGTTGGACCAAATAAAGCTTGCAAGGTCATTATTGATGGAGGTAGCTGCAGAAATCTTGCAAGTAAGGAACTATGTGCCAAACTGAATTTGACATACTTACCTCATCCCAAGCCATACTACATACAATGGTTGAGAAACAATGGTGAGATGAAGGTAAACCATATGGTACGAGTGAACTTTCAAATAGGGCCATACAAAGATTCTATTGATTTTGATGTGGTTCCTATGACTGTTTGTCACCTACTATTGGGTCGGCCATGGCTCTATGATCACCATGTGTAACACAATGGCCGAGCCAATACATATCACTTGGAATTCAAAGGAAAGAAGATTACTATGCAGCCAATGACACCACAAGAAATTGTGAATGATTCTCGCCAGAAGATAGAGGTGAACTTGAAGGAAGATACTACCACTCGGCGAGACTGTGTCACAGCTGTTCCTGATGTAATTGAGCCTAAATTGAGTGATATAACGAAAAGTGAGAGAGTGCCTGGTTTATTGATATTAGCCACTAAGGAAGATATGAGAGAATTTCGTGAGGATCCTACAGCCATGCCACTTGTGCTCATGTATAAGGGCGAGGTATTGGTTTCTAACGACATGACCCCTATTTCTCTTGGTGTCTCTTCTGTTTTGCAGGACTTTGGGGATGTATTTCCAGAAGACGTACCCGCAGGTTTGCCTCCATTGCATGGTATAGAACATCAAGTGGATCTGATTCCTGGCGCCACACTTCCCAACCGTGCACCTTACAGGACTAATCCCGAAGAAACTAAGGAAATTCAGAAGCAAGTACAAGCATTGCTGGATAAAGGGTACATCTGTGTCTCTCTTAGCCCTTGTGATGTTCCTGTTATTTTAGTTCCTAAGAAAGATGGTACTTGGCGCATGTGTGTTGATTGTAGAGCGATTAATAACATCACTATTCGATATCGTCATCCTATTCCATGCTTAGAGGATATGCTAGATGAATTGAGTGGTGCTGCTGTTTTCTCTAAAATTGACTTGCGTAGTGGTTATCATCAAATTAGGATGAAAGAAGGGGATGAATGGAAAACTGCTTTCAAAACTAAATTCGGTTTGTATGAGTGGTTAGTCATGCCGTTTGGTCTTACTAATGCACCTAGTACTTTCATGCGTTTGATGAATCATGTTTTGAGAGAGTTTATTGGTCGTTTTGTGGTTGTTTACTTTGATGATATACTCATATACAGCCACACCGAATCTGAACATTGCACTCATATTAGACAAGTTTGCAAGTGTTACGTGATAATAAACTGTATGCTAATCTTGAGAAGTGTACTTTTGCAAAAGATAAGGTCATATTCCTAGGATTTGTTGTTTCTAAGAATGGAGTAGAGGTAGATCAATCTAAAATTGAATCAATTCAAAATTGGCCTACTCCAATGAATGTTAGTCAATTGCGTAGTTTCCACGGTCTCGCTGGTTTCTATAGGCGCTTTGTGAAAGATTTTAGCACCATTGTTGCACCTTTGAATGATTTGACAAAGAAAGGTGTTTCTTTTGTATGGGTCATGGCCCAAGACATTGCTTTTCATACATTGAAACGTTTGCTTACTTTTGCACCATTGCTTGCATTACCTGATTTTTCGAAGCAATTTGAAGTTGAATGTGATGCTAGTGGTATAGGCATAGGTGGCGTTTTGATGCAAGAGGGTCGGCCTACAGCTTATTTTTCTGAGAAATTGACTGGTGCTCGTTTGAATTATTCAATCTATGATAAAGAATTGTATGCACTTGTGAGAGTACTTGAAGTTTGGCAACATTATTTGTGGCCAAAGGAATTCATCATACATTCTGATCATGAAGCATTGAAATACTTGAAAGCTCGATCAAACTTGCATAGAAGATTAGCTAAATGGGTTGAGTTCATTGAGTCTTTTCCTTACATCATTAATTATAAGAAGGGAAAAGAGAATGTTGTTGCTGATGCTCTATCTAGGAAGAACATGCTATTAACCAATCTTGATGTTAAAATTCCTGGATTAGCAGCTATTTGTGCACTTTATGCAACTGACCATGATTTTGCTGAACCATATCGTTTGTGTGCTCTTAGAAACGCATGGGATAATTATCATATACATGATGGATTTTTGTTTCGAGCTAACAAACTATGTATTCCAGAATCGTCGTTTGCGTTTGTTCTTAGTGCAAGAATCACATGCTGGTGGTTTGATGGGTCACTTTGGGCGTGAGAAGACGTTGCTCATGCTTGCTGATCACTTTTATTGGCCCAAGATGAGGCGTGATGTGTACAGATTTGTGAGCCGATGTATTACAATCCACAAGTCTAAATCTAGGCTGAAGCCTCACGGTTTGTATACACCTCTCTCTGCACCTACTACTCCATGGGAAGACATTAGTATGGATTTTGTGCTAGGTCTACCTAAAACTCAGAGAGGTCATGATTCTATATTTGTGGTAGTGGATAGGTTCTCTAAGATGGCACATTTTATTGCCTGCCACAAAAGCGACGATGTGTTGCATGTTGCTAATCTGTTTTTCAGGGACATCGTGAGATTACATGGCGTACCAAAGACGATTGTTTCTGACCGTGATGTGAAGTTCATGAGCTACTTTTGGAAGACCTTATGGGGGAAGCTAGGAACGAAGTTGCTGTTCAATACTACATGCCATCCCCAAACAGATGGTCAAACGGAGGTGGTGAATAGAACATTGTCACAGCTACTAAGGACCATGATTAAAAAGAATCTGCGGGAGTGGGAAGAGTGTTTGCCACATGTTGAGTTTGCTTACAACAGGGCTGTGCATTCAACTACTCAGCTTTGTCCTTTTGAGGTGGTGTATGGTTTCAAGCCATTGACGCCACTTGATTTGTTGCCTCTGCCATTACATGAGAGAGTTGATATGGAGGCATCAAAACGTGCTAATTATGTGAAGAAAATACATGAGAAGACTCGAGAGGCTATTGAGAAGAAAGGCAAGAACATTGCTGCTGCAAGGAATCAAGCAAGAAAAGAAGTGTTGTTCGAGCCTGGAGATATGGTTTGGGTGCATCTACGCAAGGACAGATTTCCACTACTTCGCAAGTCCAAGTTGAAGCCATGTGGTGCTGGTCCTTACAAAGTACTAGCCAAAATTAATGATAATGCCTACTTAGTTGATATACCTATTGAGGAGTTTGGTGGTGCTAGCAACAACTTCAACGTTGCTGATTTGTCACCATATGCTGGAAAAGACCTTGGAGCGTCGAGGTCGACGCCTTTCGAAGGGGGGGGGAGATGATGAGGACATCCCTACAATTACACCTACCCCAATTGCTAATGAAGATGTTCCAATTACAAAGAAGGATCAATCCAATGAGATAAGGATTGGACCAATCACAAGAGCTCGTGCCAAGCTACTATAACAACAGGTGAACTTGTTTCTTAATGAACCTGGCGTTTTAATTAATGAGAATTTTATACTACCTAAGTCGTTGAATTATTGCATGATCAGGTACTTAGGAGAAGAAGGTGAAGCACGGAGCGAGGAGCTAATGGAACAAGGCGTGTTGATCAATGGAGAATGCACGAGGGAGGAGAGGGAGGAAGCGCAAGGAGCTGTCCAAGACGAAGATCAACAAGAGGAGGACGTTCTCTGCCGCGGCAGAGAAAAGCGTCGTTTCTCTGCCACGGCAAGAAAACCGAGTCCTACTCTGCCACGGCAGGCTGCCGCGGCAGAGAAAGCGACTACAACTCTGCCACGACAGAGCCAGTTTGACCGAACCCAAGTTGGGTCGGTCTGTATCCATAGGTGGGTGGGACCAACTCGGATCCACCCTTAGGCCGCCGCCTCTTAGACCCTTAAATAGATGGGGGCGCTATAGCTTTAGTTTTTAGACAACGTTAAAATATTTTGGAGTTGTTTCTTTCATAGAACCTCTGGAATTACCCTGTGTTCGAATCTACCAACTATAATTGAGTGTGATCTGTTGTTCCATTGGGAATTAGTAGATTGCATACTACCGTTCGTGGTCACGGCTGCGTGCGCAAGAGTGTGGTGTTGTGAATATCCTACAAGGTTCGAGATCTGTTGCACTGGCATCAGGGAACGAGCGGGAGAGATCATAGCTACGCACTAGTTATCTATCATCCACCATTATCATCGCCATCCACTTACTGAGAAGATCGGGCCACCCCATATCAGCGGGTAGCCGTACCGGTAGATGAGTTCGTGTAGGAACTTGGTGGCTGTCTTGCCGCCGCACTTTTTTATCGGCTTGGCCTCGACCCATTTGGTGAACTTGTCGACTGCGACTAGGAGGTGAGTGAAACCAGACGGGGCCTTCTTGAACGGGCCTACCATGTCCATGCCCCATACGGCGAATGGCCACGTGATGGGGATGGTCTTGAGTGCCGAGCCAGGGAGGTGCGTCTGGTTGGCGTACTTCTGGCACCCGACGCATGGTTGGATGGTGTTGGTGGCGTCGGCATGTGCGGTGAGCCAATAGAAACCGTGCTGCATGGCCTTGGCGACTAGCGACTTGGCGCCGACGTGATGGCCGCAGTCGCCGGCGTGAATGTCCTAGAGGATCTTGCGGCCTTCTTCTGGCTGTACGCAGCGCTGGAACACCCCGGTCACGTTGCGCTTGTGGAGCTCGCCGTTGATGATGACGAAGGATTTACAGCGGCGTACGATCATTCGCGTCTCTGTCTCATTGCTCGGTAGGAGTTTGTGTTCCAGAAAGGCGACGTATGGTGCTGTCCAGTCGCTAGGTTCCACAACCATGACGACTAAGGCCAGTTCTGGATGCAGTGGGATCCCGACGTCGATCTCTTTTGGTGGACTGACCGATGGTTTGTGGATGATGTCGAGGAATACGCCTACTGGAGGTGCTTGTCGGGTCGATCCAATGCGGGAGAGGGCGTCCGCCTCCTCGTTTTTGCGCCTGTCGATCCACTCGACGGAGTAGCCGTCGAAGTGTCCTCCCAACTGGTCGACAGCTTGGCGGTACACGATCATCGTCGGGGAGGCGGCGTCGCACGTCCCGGCGACTTGGCCGGCGACTAGGTCGGAGTCGCCATAGCATCGTAGGCGGTTGACGTTCATCTCCTTAGCGGCTCTCAAGCCGTAAAGGAGGGCTTCATATTCTACCATGTTGTTGGTGTAGGGTTTGAAGTTGAGGTGGAGCACTTAGCTCAACCTGAAGGTTGGCACGAGCAGCCCACGGGGCGCCATCACATCCCACCTATTTCCCGTAGGTAGACACCCATGGACGAGTGAGAAAAATCGACAGACACCCATGGCGTCTCCGCTACCGCCGCCACGAGACCATCTCCATGGTGATGGAGGCAGGGGTCATGCCCGGAGGAAGCATCCCGCCGTCGCCGCTCCCTCCAGCTCGCCCCTCCCTCCCCCTCTTACTCCCAGCCACACAACCCACACCGCGCCGTCCCAGATTCCGATTCCTGTGGAGATGCAGCCCCGCGTTGTCCCTATGCTTAGTTCAGGGCCTTCCTTGTCCTCCAAGAAGAAGAAAAAGAAGAAGGTAAATCCTCTCTTCCTCTTGCTTGAATTTGATCTTGCCACTTGAAGTTAGGATTGTTTTAGGATATCAGTTTTGGTGTAGAAGAAATTCCAGTGTATTTGCGCTTTCTTCAGGGAAGATGACAATGCCGTGAATACATCACGTGAATCGGGAAATGTTCTTACTAAATCCACCGTAGCTCCTAGCTCATAGTGTTATACGATTAGTATTCCTACACTCCAGCCGTGAGCTTGTTTTGTTTCGGGAGCACACAGACCATGTCCCCACCCTTCTCTGAAGCTAACTGAAAACGCAGGAAATCGCTAACTGAAAACAACTAACTCTAGCTGCTAAGACTGAACCAAGAAGTGTCGAGTAGAACTAACACCTACAAGTTCAGAGTACCACTAACTGAATTTACTAAACAGTTTTGTGTAATTTACTATAGCAAAACTGACTGAAAAATGTAACCTCAATTCATGCTTAGAATCATCTTAACTGTATGCTGGTCCAAATTCACAATGTCTACATATTTGTAGGAACAGGTGAGAACTGAATATGCTCACTCTAGAGAAAGAGGCTTCAAATTGCACTTGAATCAGCCCGAGGTAATACCTTGAATGCAGCATCATCTGCTGCTTCTTAGTATTTTAAGATGTCCCGGATTTGAGCGACGGATGGTTTCCTGATTTTATGATGATGTACAGGATTGGAGTACCTACACAAGGGGTGCAACCCGCTCCTTATCCACAGAGATGTAAAGGCTACCAACATCCTCTTGGACTCAAGGCTGGTGGATAAGATCGCTGACTTTGGCTTATCCAAAGCCTTAAACCACGAGGACGATACCCACGTATCCACAAACACGCTTGTTGGTACACCAGGATACGTCGATCCGGAGTACCTGGCGACAATGCAGCCGACGACTAAGAGTGACATGTACATTTTAGGGGTCATGGTACTGGAGCTGGTAACCGGGAAACTGGCCATACTGCAGGAGTCGACACCCATCAGCATCATCTACTTCTGAATGTTCTCTTTCTTGTCATCTTTGTTTTGGGTCGCAACAGAGCTCAGTGACCTACGCTTCAGCTTACCCTTGAGAGTCAGATTGGTAGCACTAAGGGCAACCTTATCAGACTAGTACTAGTACCTTGTACATTCAGTAATTTATATGCTCATTGTTTATCCAGTAATTTAATCTATTACTCCCTCCGTTCGGAAATATAAGACATTCTAGCTTTGTGAAACGAATGTATCTAGACACCTTTTAGTGTATATGTTTATTCTAAACTTCTACGAACCTATATACTAAAAGACGTCTAAATACATTCGATTCACAAAGCTAAAACGTCTTATATTTCCGAACGGAGGGAGTACTTGTTAGTAGCAGATTTTGCAGCAGTAGGGAGTGAACCTGTTTTCTATCTCATAAGCAGTTCTTGATTTTACAGCAGTATGGAGTGAACCTGTTTGCTATCTCATAAGCACTTCTTGATTTTACAGCAATAGGGAGTGAACCTGTGTTCTATTGTTATGGATATGATATCCAAAATGTTGTCCTAAAAGATGATGTCTTTAGCTTTGCATCTGGATAATATGGCTAATACTTAATATCTGAGCTATATGTGCTACTCCCTCCAGTCCATATTAATGGCCTTAATTTTGTCTAGATACGAATACATCTAGTCTAAATACTTACTGTAAATACATACGAATATAGAAAAAGTTGAGGCCATAGTATATGAATTTTTGTGGTTGGAGTTATGGGCGTTAGGTGCTGGCATTGCTTTGCTTGCCTGATGGAAGTGATGGAATACTGGCAGTTACGCAGCTGGTCTCTGGTTTTGCCCGATGAAAGAAAGAGCCTGACACGTAGCGGAGCTTGTCTCCTTTGGGGGAGGTCAGGATGACCCCAGCCCTGGCGCCGTCAGCATTCTTGGAGCCGTCAAAATGGAGTGACCAGTAGTGGAGGTATGGGAGCTTCTCTAGCTGCTGTGCTTCTTTTCAGTCTGCGAGGAAATCAGTCAGGGCTTGTGACTTGATCGCTTTGCGGGGCTCGTACTTGATGTTGTGGACGCCGATTTCGATGACCCATTTGGCGACTCGCCCGGTCGCCTCGCGATTGCGTATGATGTCCTGAAGGGGTGCGGAGGAGACCACCGTGATTGGGTGCTCTTGGAAGTAGTGTGGGAGTCGCCGATGTGCTCGGAATACCGCGTACAACAGTTTTTGGTATTGCGGGTAGCGCTGTCGTGAGTCCGTTAGGACTTCGCTGATGTAGTAGACGGGGCGTTGTATGGGGCGCTCCTTGCCCTCTTCCGGTCGTTCGACGACCATCACGGTGCTGACGACTCGAGTAGAGGCCACGACATAACCGAGCATTGGCTCTTTGTCGAGTGGCGCGGCGAGTAGAGGTGTCGCGAGTAGCATTTCTTTGAGCGCTTTCAGTGCGTCGTCGGCCTCCGCGTCCCATTGGAACATGGGGTTCTTGCGCATCAGGCGGTAGAGGGCATTGCCTTCTCGCCTAGACAAGGGATAAAGCGACTGAGGGCTGCGACTCGCCCTGCCAACTTCTGGACGTCGCGCAGGCACTCGGGTTTCCCGAGTCGCGCGGTGGTGTCGATCTTGGTGGGGTTGGCTTTGATGCCTCGCTTGGAGACTACATAACCCAGGAGTTGTCTGGTGGGGACGCCGGAGGTGCATTTTCCGGGGTTCAGCTTAATGTTGTACCTCCGCAAGTTTGCGAATGTTTCAGTTAGGTCGGCGAGTAGGTCGTCCTAGCGTGTGGATTTTACCACCACGTCATCGATATAGACATGAATGTTGCGGCCAATTTGGCTCGCTAGACACTCCTGCATGCACCTCTGGTATGTGGCGCCTGCATTTATGAGGCCGAACGTCATGGCCGTGTAGCAGAATGCGCCGAATGGCGCAATGAACGCCGTCTTCTCCTTGTCCTCGACCACCATCTCGATCTAGTTATAACCAGAGTAAGCGTCGAGAAAGCACAGCGACTCCGATCCCACGGTCGAGTCGATGATCTGATCGATGCTTGGTAGGACGAACTCCTCGTTCGGGCAGGCAATGTTGAGGTTGGTGTAGTCAATGCACATTCTCCATGTGTTGTTCTTTTCTAGAACCAGGTATGGGTTTGCCAGCCACTTGGAGTACTTGATTGGCCTGATGAAGCCTGCGGCTAGGAGGCGATGAACTTCTTCGGCGATTGCTCGACGACGCTCTTCATTGAAGGGCCGTAGCGACTGATTTACTGGTCCCACTTTGGGGTTTTGAGTTTGTGCTCAGCGAGTTCCCCCTCGGGACACCTGGCATGTCAGATGGCTTCCATGCGAAGATGTCGCGGTTCTCACGGAGGAACCCGATGAGCGCGCTTTCATATGCGGGGCTCATGTGCGCCCCAATGGTGACCGTCTGGCTGGAGTCGCCTGGGACGAGCTCGACGGTGCGGGTGTGCGTGGTTGCCTCGAACGTGGAGTTCGCGGCGGTTGGTTTGTTCAGGATGGTGGGGTCGTCCTTGTTGATGTTGCCCGCGTATTTTGCGAGCTCCTCCGCGTGGTCTGTCTCCGCGGCGATGACGGCGTCGGCGAGCTCGGCGCCCTTGTCCTCGCATTCCACGGCCATGCCGGGGTCGCCGTGGACGGTGATGATGCCGTTTGGCCCAGGGAGCTTCATCATGTTATAGGCGTAGTGTAGGGTCGCCATAAACTTTGAGAATGCCTGGCAGCCCACGACGCAGTGGTAGGGGCCACGGAAGTTCACCAGCTCGAACACGATCCTCTCCGTGCGGTAGTTTGCTGGAGTGCCGAAGGTGACTGGCAGCGTTACTTTTCCGATCGGGTACGCCTTCCGACCGGGGACGATGCCGTGGAAGGTCATCTGTGTTGGCTCGATGGCTGCTTCTGGGAGCTGGAGCCTTTTGAACGTGTCGAGGTACAAGATGTTGATGGAGCTCCCACCATCCATTAGCGTCTTGGGTAGCCAGTAGTCAGCCACCTTGGGCCTGACTACCAGGGTGACTCGCCCTGGATATTCGATCATTGACGCATGGTCTTGGCGACTCCAGGTGATGCTTTGCTCGGACCAGTTTAGGAAGCGAGGGATGTCGACTTGTGTCACCGCATTGACGGCGACTGCGCGGGCGAGCACCTTCTTCTCATGCTTGGTGCCGAGTCCGGTGAAGGTATGTAGCGAGCCGACGACGGTGCCGAAGCCGCCGCCGTTCCCGTTGTCTCGAGGTGGGTTGTTGTTGGGGTCCTCCCTTGCTCGTCTCGCCTTCTCAATCTCTTTGAGGGGGTGGGAATCGGCGGTGGTGTGGGTGGTGGGTTTTCCCTCCCTGCTGTGGTAGATGCAGGGCTGATTGAGCAGGGCGGCGGGGTCGAATTTCAGCCTCGTCGTGTTATTGGCGCGGTAGTTCCCGTTGTCGCGGTAATTTCCTCCATCGCGGCGGTAGTTCTTGGAGTCGCGCTGGCCATAGCCGGTGTTTGCGACGAAGTCGACTCGCCCGTCCGTGCGACGCTTGCCGGTGATGCGGGTGTTGCTGTAGCGCATGTCGCGTAGGCGCCCGCTGTCATGGATGCTAGTGCGGCGTCTTCCTCCCGACTCATCGTCGGAGTCTTGGTTGGGGTCCTCCTCCGCATAGCGCTTGGCGATCTCGAGGAGGTCGAAGATGTTGTCGAGCGTCTGGTAGACCCTCTTGATCTTGGCGACCAGGGGTTCATACCAGGACGGGTTCTTGAAGCAGTGTATCGTCGTGTCTGGGTGGATGCCGAAGGCGTTTATCCACAGTTCTTGCCATCTTTGGATCCAACGGCGAGTCGACTCGCGTTGTCCCTGGATGCATCACTCCAGGTCCTCTATGGTGGTGGCGCGGGTGTAGGAGCCGTTGAAGTGCCTGACAAAGGCGTCCCGCCTTTCTTCCCAGGGGTCGATGCTGTCGGCGGGGAGCGTGTTGATCCACTGCCGGGTCGCACCCTCCATCATCAGGGGGAGGTAGCGAGCGGCGAGCAGGTCGGTGTGGCCTCCGATCCCCATTGCCATGAGGTATGTGTCTAGCCAGACAGCGGAGTCGTACGTCGGGTCATACTTCTTGATCTCCTTGGGGGCCTTGAAGTTGGTGGGGTATTTTTCCCCGTGAATCATTGGTCCGAAGCATTGCGGCCCGACTCTACTGAGCGAGCCTCTTGGTTCCAGGTCGCCGCGGTTGGTGAGGGTGTGCCACAGGTTGTAGGGCTGGCCCGACCGCCACGCCTGATTGTTGATGATGTTCGTTCGGGCATCGAGGGGCTGCCCATTGGCAGCGACTGTGTTGTTCGCCGGTCACGGCTCGTTGGTTGACAATGCGGGATTGGCGGCCCGTGGTTGGTTCGCCAGGGGCTGGGGTGGTGGGAAAACTAATGCGTTAGCCACGGTGGGGTGGCCGCTTGATAACGCCCTGCTTGCTGATGAGCGGGAGTACATCCGCCCCCGCGGGTCGACTCCCGCGGCTTGTTGCTCGACGGCCCTAATGAGTAGGGCCTTGGCATACTTGATCTGTAGTGCGTCGTCGCCTTGGACGTCGAGGTTGGTGATCATGGCGTCGGCCGCGACAACGTTGTCCATCGGGGTGGAGTATAGTGGTAGCCCGTTGGCATCACGGACTTGGGGCGAGATGATGATCCGCGGTTGGTCCGGCGGGGGCGCGCGGCCCATGGGTGGTGGAGGGGCCCCGGTCACCGGCGCACCAGGTGGTGGTCTTGTGGGGTTGCTCCCGCCTGGCGGCGCGTTCTCGCATTATTCGCGCTCTGCGGCACGTGCAGGGTCGCCTTTGTCGTTGAAGTTCAGGACGCGGCCCTGAACGTTGGAGTTCTGGCGGGTCCTGAGGCGGCGCTGGTGATAGAGCGATAGCTCCCACGCCGTCTCTCGTTCGAGGTGGTATTTCTCGCGCTCGGTGAGTTCGTTGCGTTGCGCCTCCGTGAGCCGTAGGTGGGCTTGCTCCACCTCTGTGGCCGTCGCAGTCGGCGGGATCAGCATGGCGAACGGGTCTGGCGGGGCGGCCGTGCTGCCCGCCATGTAGATCGCGTTGAAGCGATTGGACCTGGCGCGAAAATCCTTGGGGCATTCTGAGCCAGAATCGGAGTCGAAGATCCCCAGGATGGAGGGGTCCTCGAAGTCCTCGGGGTTGGAGACTCGCGTGATGGAGTCCTCCCGTGATGCGGCGGTGATCGATCCGTTGACCAATGCAGGGGTCGCGGAGTCGGTGTCGTCGTTGAGGGTGTCGTAGTTGGTGGCGGCGTTAGTCTCGACCGTGTCGCTGGCGGCCGAGTCGTACTCGGTGACGAGGCCCCTGATGGAGCGGACCTGCTCCTCCGAAAGCAGATCGCGGTGTGGCGGCGATCCGCCGACGATCACCATCACGGTTGGGTCGATCGTGCCGGTGAAGCTGACGAAGAGGTTGATGGAGCCGACTGGCATCACCGCGGCGTGAGTGACCGGACGTGACGCCAGGATGTAGCTGCTGGGCAGGATCTGTAAGATCCCGCCGATGGCGATCATGCGACCAGTGGCGAGCGGCCGATCGATCGGCGAGTAGGGTCTCGCCGCAGAACTCAGGCCAGTTTTGCTATGCCCCACGGTGGGCGCCACTGTCGTGGAAATGGCCACGGTAGTCGCTCCCACTGGCAGCGATTGAGTGTTTCGTGAGGAAGAGTTGGCGGCCATCTGCGGTGCGAGATGGGGGCGGATGCACATGGGTTTACCCAGGTTTGGCCCCCCGGAGGGTAAAGACCTACTCCTGCTAGATTAGATTATGGGAGAGCGAGTTACAGGGGTGGCGAGCTCGGCGGCGAGTCGCTTAAGGGGGTGTATGATGGAACATAAGTCTCTAGGATACCCTAGGGAGGTTTATATATGAGTCACCTCGCTAGGGTTTACAATTATCACCGAGCAAGATAAGGATCCGGATACTTTGACCTAGTCCGACTGGGCTTCTGCTACACGCCTGGGCTTCTAGTTGCTAGTCGCTGGGCCTTTCCTTCCACCGTAGTCCAGTCGCCGTCTTTCAGACGCACTCGTAGGCCCTTCGACCCAATCGGACGTCCTGCTGGGCATACCCCCTTCGGCATATCCCCATCATGTGGCCATGTGGATCATTGTGGTTTGGAAAAGAAAACATGCAATGCCACTCAAATATGTGTCAAACCATGGTTAAAACTGAGCAACATGTTGGAGTTCAACTACCACATGCAATGGAGCACCAGTTTGAAAGAGGTTGCATCACCACACCCACTTGAGTGTGTGTGGCCATGTGGATCATTATAGTTTGGAAAAGAAAACATGCAATGACACTCCAATATGTGTAAAACCATGGTTAGAAACCCCATGAACATGGTGGAATTCAACCGCCACATGCAATGGAGCACTAGTTTGAAAGAGTTTGCATCACCACACCCACTTGAGTGTGTGTGTCCATGTGGACCATTGTGGTTTGGAAAATAAAACATGCAATGACACTCCAATATGTGTCAAACCATGGTCAGAAACCCCAGGAACATGCTGGAATTCAACCGCCATGTGCAATGGCGCACCAGTTTGATAGAGGTTCAATCACCACATCCACTTGAGTGTGTGTGGACATGTGGATCATTGTGGTTTGGAAAAGAAAACATGAAATGAAACTCCAATATGTGGATAACCATGGTCAGAAACCCCAGGAACATGTTGGAATTAAAGTACCACATGCAATGGAGAACCAGTTTGAAAGAGGATGCATCACCACACCCACTTGAGTGTGTGTGGCCATGTGGATCCTTGTGGTTTGGAAAAGAACACATGCAATGGCACTCCAATATGTGTTAAACCATGTTTAGAAACCCTAGGAACAAGTTGGAATTCAACTGCCACATGCAATGGAGAACCAGAAGTGTGTGTGGCCATGTGGGTCATTGTGGTTTGGGAAATAACACATGCAATGACACTCCAATATGTGTGAAAGCATGATTAGAAACCCCAGGAACATGTTGGAATTCAACTGCCACATCCAACAGAGCACCAGTTTCAAAGAGGTTGCATCACCACACAAACTTGAGTATGTGTGGCCATGTGGATCATTGTGGTATGAAAAATAAACATGTAATGACACTCCAATATGTGTCAAACCATGGTTAGAAACCCTAAGAACATGGTGGAATTCAACCGCCACATGCAATGGAGCACCAGTTTGAAATAGGTTGCATCACCACACCCACTTGACTGTGTGTGGCCATGTGGATCATTGTGGTTTGGAAAAGAAAACATGCAATGACACTCCAATATGTGTCAAACCATTGCAAAAACCCTAGGAACATGTTCGAATTCGAAGGTCGCATGCAATGGAGCCCCGGTTTGCAAGAGGTTGCATCACCACACCCACTTGAGTGTGTGTGGCCATGTGAATCATTGTGGTTTGGAAAAGAAAACATGTAATGACACTCCAATATCTATCAAACCATGGTTAAAACTGAGGAACATGTTGGAATTCAATTGCCACATGCAATGGAGCACCAGTTTCAAAGAGGTTCCATGACCACACCCACTTGAGTGTGTGTGGCCATGTGGATAGTTGTGGTTTGGAAAAGAAAACATGCAATGACACTCCAATACGTGTCAAACCATGGTCAGAAACCCCAGGAACATGCTGGAATTCAACTGCCACATACAATGGAGCACCAGTTTGAAAGAGGTTGAATCACCACATCCACTTGAGTGTGTGTGGCCATGTGGACAATTGTGTTTTGGAAAAGAACGCATGCATGGACACTCAAAAATGTGTTAAACCATGGTCAAAAACCCCATGAACATGTTGGAACTCACCTGCCACATGCAATGAAACACCAGTTTGAAAGAGGATGTATCACCACACCCACTTGAGTGTATGTAGCAATGTGGATCATTGTGGTTTGGAAAATAAAACATGCAATGACACTCCAATATTTGTCAAACCATGGTCAGAAACCCCAGGATCATGTGGGAATTCAACTGCCACATGTAATGGAGGACCAGTTTGAAAGAGGTTGCTTCACCACACCCACTTGAGTGTGTGTCTGCATGTGGACCATTGTGGTTTTGAAAACAAAACATGCAATGACACTACAATATGTGTCAAACCATTGTCAAAACCCCAGGAACATGTTCGAATTCAACAGCCACATGCAATGAAACTCTAGTTTAAAAGAGGTTGCATCACCACACCCACTTGAGTGTGTGTGTCCATGTGGATCATTGTGGTTTAAAAAATAAAACATGCAATAGCACTCTAATATGTGTCAAAACATGGTTAGAAACCCCAGGAACATGTTGGAATTCAAGTGCCACATGAAATGGAGCACTGTTTGAAAGAGGTTGCATCACGACTCCCACTTGAGTGTGTGTGGACATGTGGATCATTGTGGTTTGGAAAATAGCACATGCAATGACACTCCAATATGTGTCAAACCATGGTCAGAAACCCCAGGAAAATGTTGGAATTCAACTGCCACGTGTAATGGACCACGATTTTGAAAGAGGTCTCATCACCACACCCACTTGAGTGTGTGTGGCCATGTGGATGATTGTAGTTTCAAAAACAAAACATGCAATGACACTCCAATATGTGTCAAACCATAGTTAGAAACCCTAAGAACATGTCGTAATTCAACTGCCACATGCAATGGAGCACCAGTTTGAAAGAGGTTGCATCACCACACCCACTTGAGTGTGTGTGGCCATGTGGATCATTATGGTTTGGAAAATTAAACATGCAATGACACTCGAATATGTGTCAAACCATGGTCAGAAACCCATGAACATGTTGGAATTCAACTACCACATGTAATGGAGCACTAGTTTGAAAGAGGTTGCATCAGCACAGCCACTTGAGTGTGTGTGGCCATGTGGATCATTGTTTTTTGGAAAAGAAAATATGCAACCACAATCCAATATGTGTCAAACCATTGTAAAAACCCTAGGAACATGTTCGAATTCAACTACCACATGCAATGAAGCACTAGTTAGAAAGAGGTTGCATCACCACACCCACTTGATTGTTTGTGTCCATGTGGATGATTGTGGTTTAGAAAAGAAAACATGCAATGCCACTCCAATATGTGTCAAACCATGGTCAGAAAACCCAAGAACATGTTGGTATTCAACTGGCACATGCAATGGAGCACCAGTTTGAAAGTTGCTGCAAAACCACACCCACTTGAGTGTGTGTGGCCATTCGGATCATTGTGGTTTGGAAAAGAACACATGCAATGGCACTCCATTATGTGTCAGGCCATGGTCAGAAACCCCAGGAACATGTTGGAATTCAACTACGACATGCAATGGAGCACCGGTTTGAAAGAGGTTGCATCACCACACCCACTTGAGTGTGTGTGGCCGTGGGGATCATTGTGGTTTGGAAAAAAGAACATGCAATGACACTCCAATATGTGTCAAACCATGGTCAGAAACCCTAGGAACATGCTGGAATTCAAAAGCCACGTGCAATGGAGCACCGGTTTGAAAGAGGTTGAATCATGACATCCACTTGAGTGTGTGTGGCCATGTGGATAATTGTGTTTTGGAAAAGAACGCATGCAAGGACACTCAAATATGTGTTAAACCATGGTAAAAAACCCCATGAACATGTTGGAATTCAACTACCACATGCAATGAAACAACAGTTTGAAAGAGGATGTATCACCACACCCACTTGAGTGTGTGTGTCCATGTGGATCATTGTGGGTTGGAAAAGAACACATGCATTTTCACTCCAATATGTGTCAAACCATGGTTAGAAACCCCTGGAACAAGTTGGAATTCAACTACCACATGCAATGGAGAACCAGGAGTGTGTGTGGCCATGTGGGTCATTGTGGTTTGGCAAATAACACATGCAATGACACTCCAATATGTGTGAAAGCATGGTTACAAACCTAGAAACATGTTGGAATTCAAATGCCACATCCAACAGAGCACCAGTTTCAAAGAGGTTAACTCACCACACCAACTTGAGTATGTGTGGCCATGTGGATCATTGTGGTATGAAAAAGAAACATATAATGACACTCCAATATGTGTCAAACCATGGTTAGAAACCCTAGGAACAAAGTGGAATTCCACCGCCACATGCAATGGAGCACCAATTTGAAAGAGGTTGCATCACGACACCCACTTGAATGTGTGTGGCCATGTGGGTCATTGTGGTTTGGAAAACACATGCAATGACACTCCAATATGTGTCAAACCATTGCAAAAACCCTAGGAACAAGTTAGAATTCGTAGGTCGCATGCAATGGAGCCCCAGTTTGAAAGAGGTTGCATCACCACACCCACTTGAGTGTGTGTGGCCATGTGAATCATTGTGGTTTGGAAAATAAAACATGCAATGACACTCCAATATCTATGAAACCATGGTTAAAACTGAGGAACATGTTGGAATTCAATTGCCACATGCAATGGAGCACCAGTTTCAAAGAGGTTGCATGACCACACCCACTTGAGTGTGTGCGGCCATGTGGATAATTTTGGTTTGGAAAAGAAAACATGCAATGACACTCCAATATGTGTCAAACCATGGTCAGAAGCCCTAGGAACATTCTGGAATTCAACTGCCACATGCAATGTAGCACCAGTTTGAAACAGGTTGAATCACCACATCCACTTGAGTGTGTGTGGCCATGTGGATAATTGTGTTTTGGAAAAGAACGCATGCATGGACACTCAAATATGTGTTAAACCATGGTCAAAAGCCCCATGAACATGTTCGAATTTAACTGCCACATGCAATGAAACACTAGTTTGAAAGAGGATGTATCACCACACCCACTTGAGTGTGTCTGGAAATGTGGATCATTGTGGTTTGGAAAATAAAACATGCAATGACACTCCAATATTTGTCAAACCATGGTCAGAAACCCCAGGAACATGTGGGAATTCAACTGCCACATGCAATGGAGGACCAGGTTGAAAGAGGTTGGTTCACCACACCCACCTGAGTGTGTGTGTCCATGTGGAACATTGTGGGTTGGAAAACAAAACATGTAATGACACTACAATATGTGTCAAACCATTGTCAAAACCCGAGGAACATGTTCGAATTCAAAAGCCACATGCAATGAAGCACTAGTTTAAAAGAGGTTGCATCACCACACCCATTTGAGTGTGTGTGTGTGTCCATGTGGATCATTGTGTTATCAAAAACAAACCATGCAATAAAAATCTAATATGTGTCAAACCATGGTTATAAACCCCAGGAACATGTTGGAATTCAACTACCACATGAAATGGAGCACTAGTTTGAAAGAGGTTGCATCACGACTCCCACTTGAGTGTGTTTGGACATGTGGATCATTGTGGTTTGGAAAATAGCACATGCAACGACACTCCAATATGTGTCAAACCATGGTCAGAAAGCCGAGGAAAATGTTGGAATTCATCTGCCACGTGTAATGGAGCACTAGTTTGAAAGAGGTTGCATCACCACACCCACTTGAGTCTGTGTGGCCATGTGGATGATTGTGGTTTCAAAAACAAAACATGCAATGACACTCCAATATGTGTCAAACCATAGTTAGAAACCCTAAGAACATGTCGGAATTCAACTGCCACATGCAATGTAGCACCAGTTTAAAATAGGTTGCATCACCACACCCACTTGAGTGTGTGTGGCCATGTGGATCATTGTGGTTTGGAAAAGAAAATATGCAACCACAATCCAATATGTGTCAAACCATTGTAAAAACCCTAGGAACATGTTTGAATTCAACTACCACATGCAATGAAGCACTAGTTAGAAAGAGGTTGCATCACCACACCCACTCTATTGTTTGTGTCCATGTGGATGATTGTGGTTTAAAAAAGAAAACATGAAATGCCACTCCAATATGTGTCAAACCATGGTCAGAAAACCCAAGAACTTGTTGGAATTCAACTAGCACATGCAATGGAGCACCAGTTTGAAAGTTGTTGCATCACCACACCCACTTGAGTGTGTGTGTCCATTCAGATCATTGTGGTTTGGAAAAGAACACATGCAATGGCACTCCAATATGTGTCAGGCCATGGTCAGAAACCCCAGGAACATGTTGGAATTCAACTACGACATGCATTGGAGCACCAGTTTGAAAGAGGTTGCATCGCCACACCCACTTGAGTGTGTGTGGCCATGGGGATCATTGTGGTTTGGAAACGAGAACATGCAATGACACTCCAATATGTGTCAATCCTTGGTCAGAAACCCTAGGAACATGTTGCAATTCAACTAAAACATGCAATGGACCACCAGTTTGAAAGAGGTTGCATCACCACACCCACTTGAGTGTGTGTGGCCATTCCAATCATTGTGGTTTGGAAAAAACACATGCAATGGTACTCCAATATGTGTCAAAAAATGGTTAGAAACCCCAGGAACATGTTGGAAATCAACTACCACATGCAATGGAGAACAAGTTTGAAAGAGGTTGCATCTCCACACCCACTTGAGTGTGTGTGGCCATGTGGATCATTGTGGTATTTAAAATAAACATGTAATGACACTCCAATATGTGTCAAACCATGGTTAGAAACCCTAGGAACATGGTGGAATTCAACCGCCACATGCAATGGAGCACCAGTTTGAAAGAGGTTGCATCACCACACCCACTTGAGTGTGTTTGGACATGTGGATCATTGTGGTTTGGAAAATTAAACATGCAATGACACTCCAATATGTGTCAAACCATGGTTAGAAACCCATGAACATGTTGGAATTCAACTACCACATGTAATGGAGCACTAGTTTGAAAGAGGTTGCATCACCACACCCACTTGAGTGTGTGTGGCCATGTGGATCATTGTGGTTTGGAAAAGAAAATATGCAACCACAATCCAATATGTTTCAACCCATTGTAAAAACCCTTGGAACATGTTCAAATTCAACTAACACATGCAATGAAGCACTAGTTAGAAAGAGGTTTCATCACCACACCCACTTGATTGTTTGTGTCCATGTGGATGACTGTGGTTTAGAAAAGAAAACATGCAATCCCACTCCAATATGTGTCAAACCATGGTCAGAAAACCCAAGAACATGTTGGAATTAAACTGGCACATGCAATGGAGCACTAGTTTGAAAGTTGTTGCATCACCACACCCACTTAAGTGTGTGTGGCCATTCGGATAATTGTGGTTTGGAAAAGAACACATGCAATGGCACTCCAAGATGTGTCAGGCCATGGTCAAAAACCCCAGGGACATGTTGGAATTCAACTACGACATGCAATGGAGCACCAGTTTGAAAGAGGTTGCATCACCACACCCACTTGATTGTGTCTGGCCGTGGGGATCATTGTGGTTTGGAAAATAGAACAGGCAATGACACTCCAATATGTGTCAAACCATGGTCAGAAACCCTAGGAACATGCTGGAATTCAACAGCCACGTGCAATGGAGCACTAGTTTGAAACAGGATGAATCACCACATCCACTTGAGTGTGTGTGGCCATGTGGATAATTGTTTTTTGGAAAAGAATGCAGGCAAGGACACTCAAATATGTGTAAAACCATGGTCAAAAACCCCATGAACATGTTGGAATTCATCTGCCACATGCAATGAAACACAAGTTTGAAAGAGGATGCATCACCACACCCACTTGATTGTGTGTGGCCATGTGGATAATTGTGGTTTGGAAAATAACACATGAAATAGTACTCAAATATGTTTCAAACCATGGTCAGAAACCCTAGGAACATGTTGGAATTCAACTGCCACATGCAATGGAGAACTAGAAGTGTGTGTGGCCATGTGGGTCATTGTGGTCTGGAAAAGAACACATGCAATGGCACTCCAATATATGTGAAAGCATGGTTACAAACCCCAGGAACATGTTGGAATTCAACTGCCACATCCAACGGAGCACCAGTTTCAAAGAGGTTGCATCACCACACCAACTTGAGTGTGTGTGGCCATGTGGATCATTGTGGTTTGGAAAAGAAAATATGCAACCACAATCCAATATGTGTCAAACCATTGTAAAACCCCTAGGAACATGTTCGAATTCAACTACCACATGCAATGAAGAACTAGTTAGAAAGAGGTTGCATCACCACACCCACCTGATTGTTTGTGTCCATGTGGATGATTCTAGTTTAGAAAAGAAAACATGCAATGCCACTCCAATATGTGTCAAACCAAGGTCAGAAAACCCAAGAACATGTTGGAATTCAACTAACACATGTAATGGAGCACTAGTTTGAAAGTTGTTGCATCACCACACCAACTTGAGTGTGTGTGGCCATGTGGATCATTGTGGTATGAAAAATATACATGTAATGACACTCCCATATGTGTCAAACCGTGGTTAGAAACCCTAGGAACAGGGTGGAATTCAACTGCCACATGCAATGTAGCACCATTTTGAAAGAGGTTGCATCACCACACCCACTTGAGTGTGTGTGGCCATGTGGATCATTGTGGTTTCGAAAAGAAAACATGCAATGACACTCCAATATCTTTCAAACCATTGTAAAAAATCTAGGAACATATTCAAATTCGAAGGCCGCATGCATTGAAGCACTAGTTTGAAAGAGGTTTCATCACCACACCCACTTGATTGTGTGTTGCCATCTGAATCATTATGGTTTGGAACAGAAAACATGCAATGAAACACCAATATGTAGCAAACCTTGGTCAGAAAGGAACATGCTGGAATTCAACTACCAGATGCAATGGAGTACCAGTTTGAAAGAGGATGCATCAACACACCCACTTGATTGTGTGTGGCCATGTGGATCATTGTGGTTTGGAAAGGAACACATGCAATGGCACTCCAATATGTGTCAAACCATGGTCAGAAACCCCAGGAATATGTTGGAATTCAACTGCCACATGCAATGGAGAACCAGAATTGTGTGTGGCCATGTGGGTCATAGTGGTTTGGAAAAGAACACATGCAATGACAATCCAATATGTATGAAAGCATGGTTACAAAGCAAGGAACATGTTGGAATTCAACTGCCACATCCATCGGAGCACCAGTTTCGAAGAGGTTGCATCACCACACCAACTTGAGTATATGTGGCCATGTGGATCATTCTGGTATGAAAAAGAAACATGTAATGACACTCCAATATGTGTCAAACCGTGGTTAGAAACCCTAGGAACATGGTGGAATTCAACTGCCACATGCAATGTAGCACCATTTTGAAAGAGGTTGCATCACCACACCCACTTGAGTATGTGGCTACGTGGATCATTGTGGTTTCGAAAAGGAAACATGCAATGACACTCCAATATCTATCAAACCATTGTAAAAAACCCACTAACATGTTTGAATTCGAAGGTCACATGCAATGGAGCACCAGTTTGAAAGAGGTTCCAACACCACACCCACTTGAGTGTCTGTGTCCATGTGAATCATTGTGGTTTGGAAAAGAAAACATGCAGTGCCACTCCAATATGTGTCAACCCATGGTTAAAACTGAGGAACATGTTGGAATTCAAGTGCCATATGCAATGGAGCACCAGTCTGAAAGATGTTGCATCACCACACCCACTTTTGGTGTTTGTGGCCATGTGGATCATTGTGGTTGGAAAATAAAGCATGTAATGACACTCCAATATGTGTCAAACCATGGTTAGAAAACCCATGAACATGTTGGAATTCAACTGGCACATGCAATGGATCACCAGTTTGAAAGTGGTTGCATCACCAAACCCACTTGAGTCTGTGTGGCCATTCGGATCATTGTGGTTTGGAAAAGAACACATGCAATGGTACTCCAATCTGTGTTAGGCCAGGGTCAGAAACCCCAAGAACATGTTGGAATTCAACTACGACATGCAATGGAGCACTAGGTTTGAAAGAGGTTACATCACCACACTCACTTAAGTGTGTGTGGCCATGTGGATCATTGTGGTCTGGAAAAGAAAACATGCAATGGAACTCCAATATGTGGCAAACCATGGTCAAAAACCCCAGGAACATGTGGGAATTCAACTGCCACATGCAATGGAGGACTAGTTTGAAAGAGGTTGCTTCACCACACCCACTTGAGTGTGTGTGGCCATGTGGACTATTGTGGTTTGGAAAACAAAACATGTAATGACACTACAATATGTGTCAAACCATTGTCAAAACTCAATGAACATGTTTGAATTCAATAGGCACATGGAATGAAGCACTAGTTTGAAAGACGTTGCATCACCACACCCACTTGAGCGTGTGTGTCCATGTGGATCATTGTGGTTTCAACAACAAAACATGCAGTAACACTCCAATATGTGTCAAACCATGGTTAGAAACCCTAGGAATATGTTGGAATTCAACTACCACATGAAATGGAGAACCAATTTGAAAGAGGTTGCATCGCCACTCCCACTTGAGTGTGTGTGGCCATGTGATTCATTGTGGTTTGGCAAATATAACATGCAATGACACTCCAATATGTGTTAAACCATGGTAAGAAACCCCAGGAACATGTTGAAATTCAACTGCCACATGTAATGGAGCACCAGTTTGAAAGAGGTTGCATCACCACACCCACTTGAGTGTGTGTAGCCATGTGGATCATTGTGGTTTGGAAAATTAAACATGCAATGACACTCCAATATGTGTTAAACCATGGTTAGATACCCATGAACCTCTTGGAATTCAATTACCACATGCAATGGAGCACCAGTTTGAAAGAGATTGCATCACCACACCCACTTGAGTGTGTGTGGCCATGTGTCTCATTGTGGTTTGGAAAAGAAAATATGCAACCACAATCCAATATGTGTCAAACCATTGTAAAAAAACCCTAGGAACATGTTCGAATTCAACTTCCACATGCAATGAAGCACTAGTTACAAAAAGGTTGCATCACCACACCCACTTGAGTGTTTGTGTCCATGTGGATGATCGTGGTTTAGAAAAGAAAACATGCAATGACACTCCAATATGAGTCAAACCATGGTCAGAAAACCCATGAACATGTTGGAATTCAACTGGCACATGCAATTGAGCACCAGTTTGAAAGTGGTTGCATCACCAGACCCACTTGAGTGTGTGTGGCCATTCGGATCATTGTGGTTTGGAAAAGAACACATGCAATGGCACTGCAATATGTGTCAGGCCAGGGTCAGAAACCCCAGGAACATGTTGGAATTCAACTATGACATGCAATGGAGCACCAGTTTGAAAGAGGTTGCATGACCTCACCCACTTGAGTGTGTGTGGCCATGTGGATCATTGCACTTTAGAAAAGAGAACATACAATGACGCTCCAATATGTGTCAATCCATGGTCAGAAACCCTAGGAACATGTTGCAATTCATCTAGCAGATGTAATGGACCACCAATTTTAAAGAGGTTGCATCACCCCACCCACTTGAGTGTGTGTGGCTATTCGAATCATTGTAGTTTGCAAAAGAACACATGCAATGGCACACCAATATGTGTCAAAAAATGCCAGAAACCCCAGGAACATGTTGGAATTCAACTACCACATGCAATGGTGCACAAGTTTGAAAGAGGTTGCATCACCACACCCACTTGAGTGTTTGTGTCCATGTGTATGATTGTGGTTTCGAAAAGAAAACATGCAATGACACTCCAATATGTGTCAAACCATGGTCAGAAACCCATGAACATGTTGGAAAGCAACTACCACATGCAATGGAGCACAAGTTTGAAAGAGGTTGCATCACCACACCCACTTGAGTATGTGTGGCCATGTGGAACATTGTGGTTTCGAAAAGAAAACATGCAATGACACTCCAATATGTTTTAAACAATGGTCAGAAACCCCAGGAACATGTTGGAGTTCAACTGCCACATGCAATGGAGCACTAGTTTGAAATAGGTTACATCACCACACTCACTTAAGTGTGTGTGGCCATGTGGATCATTGTGGTCTGGAAAAGAAAACATGCAATGGAACTCCAATATGTGGCAAACCATGGTCAAAAACCCCAGGAACATGTGGGAATTCAACTGCCACATGCAATGGAGGACTAGTTTGAAAGAGGTTGCTTCACCACACCCACTTGAGTGTGTGTGGCCATGTGGACTATTGTGGTTTGGAAAACAAAACATGTAATGACACTACAATATGTGTCAAACCATTGTCAAAACTCAATGAACATGTTTGAATTCAATAGGCACATGGAATGAAGCACTAGTTTGAAAGACGTTGCATCACCACACCCACTTGAGCGTGTGTGTCCATGTGGATCATTGTGGTTTCAACAACAAAACATGCAGTAACACTCCAATATGTGTCAAACCATGGTTAGAAACCCTAGGAATATGTTGGAATTCAACTACCACATGAAATGGAGAACCAATTTGAAAGAGGTTGCATCGCCACTCCCACTTGAGTGTGTGTGGCCATGTGATTCATTGTGGTTTGGCAAATATAACATGCAATGACACTCCAATATGTGTTAAACCATGGTAAGAAACCCCAGGAACATGTTGAAATTCAACTGCCACATGTAATGGAGCACCAGTTTGAAAGAGGTTGCATCACCACACCCACTTGAGTGTGTGTAGCCATGTGGATCATTGTGGTTTGGAAAATTAAACATGCAATGACACTCCAATATGTGTTAAACCATGGTTAGATACCCATGAACCTGTTGGAATTCAATTACCACATGCAATGGAGCACCAGTTTGAAAGAGATTGCATCACCACACCCACTTGAGTGTGTGTGGCCATGTGTCTCATTGTGGTTTGGAAAAGAAAATATGCAACCACAATCCAATATGTGTCAAACCATTGTAAAAAAACCCTAGGAACATGTTCGAATTCAACTTCCACATGCAATGAAGCACTAGTTACAAAAAGGTTGCATCACCACACCCACTTGAGTGTTTGTGTCCATGTGGATGATCGTGGTTTAGAAAAGAAAACATGCAATGACACTCCAATATGAGTCAAACCATGGTCAGAAAACCCATGAACATGTTGGAATTCAACTGGCACATGCAATTGAGCACCAGTTTGAAAGTGGTTGCATCACCAGACCCACTTGAGTGTGTGTGGCCATTCGGATCATTGTGGTTTGGAAAAGAACACATGCAATGGCACTGCAATATGTGTCAGGCCAGGGTCAGAAACCCCAGGAACATGTTGGAATTCAACTATGACATGCAATGGAGCACCAGTTTGAAAGAGGTTGCATCACCTCACCCACTTGAGTGTGTGTGGCCATGTGGATCATTGCACTTTAGAAAAGAGAACATACAATGACACTCCAATATGTGTCAATCCATGGTCAGAAACCCTAGGAACATGTTGCAATTCATCTAGCAGATGTAATGGACCACCAATTTTAAAGAGGTTGCATCACCCCACCCACTTGAGTGTGTGTGGCTATTCGAATCATTGTAGTTTGCAAAAGAACACATGCAATGGCACACCAATATGTGTCAAAAAATGCCAGAAACCCCAGGAACATGTTGGAATTCAACTACCACATGCAATGGTGCACAAGTTTGAAAGAGGTTGCATCACCACACCCACTTGAGTGTTTGTGTCCATGTGTATGATTGTGGTTTCGAAAAGAAAACATGCAATGACACTCCAATATGTGTCAAACCATGGTCAGAAACCCATGAACATGTTGGAAAGCAACTACCACATGCAATGGAGCACAAGTTTGAAAGAGGTTGCATCACCACACCCACTTGAGTATGTGTGGCCATGTGGAACATTGTGGTTTCGAAAAGAAAACATGCAATGACACTCCAATATGTTTTAAACAATGGTCAGAAACCCCAGGAACATGTTGGAGTTCAACTGCCACATGCAATGGAGCACTAGTTTGAAATAGGTTACATCACCACACTCACTTAAGTGTGTGTGGCCATGTGGATCATTGTGGTCTGGAAAAGAAAACATGCAATGGAACTCCAATATGTGGCAAACCATGGTCAAAAACCCCAGGAACATGTGGGAATTCAACTGCCACATGCAATGGAGGACTAGTTTGAAAGAGGTTGCTTCACCACACCCACTTGAGTGTGTGTGGCCATGTGGACTATTGTGGTTTGGAAAACAAAACATGTAATGACACTACAATATGTGTCAAACCATTGTCAAAACTCAATGAACATGTTTGAATTCAATAGGCACATGGAATGAAGCACTAGTTTGAAAGACGTTGCATCACCACACCCACTTGAGCGTGTGTGTCCATGTGGATCATTGTGGTTTCAACAACAAAACATGCAGTAACACTCCAATATGTGTCAAACCATGGTTAGAAACCCTAGGAATATGTTGGAATTCAACTACCACATGAAATGGAGAACCAATTTGAAAGAGGTTGCATCGCCACTCCCACTTGAGTGTGTGTGGCCATGTGATTCATTGTGGTTCGGCAAATATAACATGCAATGACACTCCAATATGTGTTAAACCATGGTAAGAAACCCCAGGAACATGTTGAAATTCAACTGCCACATGTAATGGAGCACCAGTTTGAAAGAGGTTGCATCACCACACCCACTTGAGTGTGTGTAGCCATGTGGATCATTGTGGTTTGGAAAATTAAACATGCAATGACACTCCAATATGTGTTAAACCATGGTTAGATACCCATGAACCTGTTGGAATTCAATTACCACATGCAATGGAGCACCAGTTTGAAAGAGATTGCATCACCACACCCACTTGAGTGTGTGTGGCCATGTGTCTCATTGTGGTTTGGAAAAGAAAATATGCAACCACAATCCAATATGTGTCAAACCATTGTAAAAAAACCCTAGGAACATGTTCGAATTCAACTTCCACATGCAATGAAGCACTAGTTACAAAAAGGTTGCATCACCACACCCACTTGAGTGTTTGTGTCCATGTGGATGATCGTGGTTTAGAAAAGAAAACATGCAATGACACTCCAATATGAGTCAAACCATGGTCAGAAAACCCATGAACATGTTGGAATTCAACTGGCACATGCAATTGAGCACCAGTTTGAAAGTGGTTGCATCACCAGACCCACTTGAGTGTGTGTGGCCATTCGGATCATTGTGGTTTGGAAAAGAACACATGCAATGGCACTGCAATATGTGTCAGGCCAGGGTCAGAAACCCCAGGAACATGTTGGAATTCAACTATGACATGCAATGGAGCACCAGTTTGAAAGAGGTTGCATCACCTCACCCACTTGAGTGTGTGTGGCCATGTGGATCATTGCACTTTAGAAAAGAGAACATACAATGACACTCCAATATGTGTCAATCCATGGTCAGAAACCCTAGGAACATGTTGCAATTCATCTAGCAGATGTAATGGACCACCAATTTTAAAGAGGTTGCATCACCCCACCCACTTGAGTGTGTGTGGCTATTCGAATCATTGTAGTTTGCAAAAGAACACATGCAATGGCACACCAATATGTGTCAAAAAATGCCAGAAACCCCAGGAACATGTTGGAATTCAACTACCACATGCAATGGTGCACAAGTTTGAAAGAGGTTGCATCACCACACCCACTTGAGTGTTTGTGTCCATGTGTATGATTGTGGTTTCGAAAAGAAAACATGCAATGACACTCCAATATGTGTCAAACCATGGTCAGAAACCCATGAACATGTTGGAAAGCAACTACCACATGCAATGGAGCACAAGTTTGAAAGAGGTTGCATCACCACACCCACTTGAGTATGTGTGGCCATGTGGAACATTGTGGTTTCGAAAAGAAAACATGCAATGACACTCCAATATGTTTTAAACAATGGTCAGAAACCCCAGGAACATGTTGGAGTTCAACTGCCACATGCAATGGAGCACTAGTTTGAAATAGGTTACATCACCACACTCACTTAAGTGTGTGTGGCCATGTGGATCATTGTGGTCTGGAAAAGAAAACATGCAATGGAACTCCAATATGTGGCAAACCATGGTCAAAAACCCCAGGAACATGTGGGAATTCAACTGCCACATGCAATGGAGGACTAGTTTGAAAGAGGTTGCTTCACCACACCCACTTGAGTGTGTGTGGCCATGTGGACTATTGTGGTTTGGAAAACAAAACATGTAATGACACTACAATATGTGTCAAACCATTGTCAAAACTCAATGAACATGTTTGAATTCAATAGGCACATGGAATGAAGCACTAGTTTGAAAGACGTTGCATCACCACACCCACTTGAGCGTGTGTGTCCATGTGGATCATTGTGGTTTCAACAACAAAACATGCAGTAACACTCCAATATGTGTCAAACCATGGTTAGAAACCCTAGGAATATGTTGGAATTCAACTACCACATGAAATGGAGAACCAATTTGAAAGAGGTTGCATCGCCACTCCCACTTGAGTGTGTGTGGCCATGTGATTCATTGTGGTTTGGCAAATATAACATGCAATGACACTCCAATATGTGTTAAACCATGGTAAGAAACCCCAGGAACATGTTGAAATTCAACTGCCACATGTAATGGAGCACCAGTTTGAAAGAGGTTGCATCACCACACCCACTTGAGTGTGTGTAGCCATGTGGATCATTGTGGTTTGGAAAATTAAACATGCAATGACACTCCAATATGTGTTAAACCATGGTTAGATACCCATGAACCTGTTGGAATTCAATTACCACATGCAATGGAGCACCAGTTTGAAAGAGATTGCATCACCACACCCACTTGAGTGTGTGTGGCCATGTGTCTCATTGTGGTTTGGAAAAGAAAATATGCAACCACAATCCAATATGTGTCAAACCATTGTAAAAAAACCCTAGGAACATGTTCGAATTCAACTTCCACATGCAATGAAGCACTAGTTACAAAAAGGTTGCATCACCACACCCACTTGAGGGGTTGTTGTCCATGTGGATGATCGTGGTTTAGAAAAGAAAACATGCAATGACACTCCAATATGAGTCAAACCATGGTCAGAAAACCCATGAACATGTTGGAATTCAACTGGCACATGCAATTGAGCACCAGTTTGAAAGTGGTTGCATCACCAGACCCAATTGAGTGTGTGTGGCCATTCGGATCATTGTGGTTTGGAAAAGAACACATGCAATGGCACTGCAATATGTGTCAGGCCAGGGTCAGAAACCCCAGGAACATGTTGGAATTCAACTATGACATGCAATGGAGCACCAGTTTGAAAGAGGTTGCATCACCTCACCCACTTGAGTGTGTGTGGCCATGTGGATCATTGCACTTTAGAAAAGAGAACATACAATGACACTCCAATATGTGTCAATCCATGGTCAGAAACCCTAGGAACATGTTGCAATTCATCTAGCAGATGTAATGGACCACCAATTTTAAAGAGGTTGCATCACCCCACCCACTTGAGTGTGTGTGGCTATTCGAATCATTGTAGTTTGCAAAAGAACACATGCAATGGCACACCAATATGTGTCAAAAAATGCCAGAAACCCCAGGAACATGTTGGAATTCAACTACCACATGCAATGGTGCACAAGTTTGAAAGAGGTTGCATCACCACACCCACTTGAGTGTTTGTGTCCATGTGTATGATTGTGGTTTCGAAAAGAAAACATGCAATGACACTCCAATATGTGTCAAACCATGGTTAGAAAACTCATGAACATGTTGGAATTCAACTGGCACATGCAATGGATCACCAGTTTGAAAGTGGTTGCATCACCAGACCCACTTGAGTCTGTGTGGCCATTCGGATCATTGTGGTTTGGAAAAGAACACATGCAATGGTACTCCAATCTGTGTTAGGCCAGGGTCAGAAACCCCAGGAACATGTTGGAATTCAACTACGACATGCAATGGAGGACCAGGTTTGAAAGAGGTTGCATGTGTATGTGGCCATGTGGATCATTGTGGTATGAAAAAGCAACATGTAATGACACTCCCACTTGAGTGTATGTGGCCATGTGAATTCGAAGTTCGCATGCAATGGAGCACCAGTTTGAAAGAGGTTGCATCACCACACCCACTTGAGTGTGTGTGTCCAAGTGAATCATTGTGGTCTGGAAAAGAAAACATGTAGTGACACTCCAATATGTGTCAACACATGGTTAAAACTGAGGAACATGTTGGAATTCAAGTGCCATATGCAATGGAGCACCAGTTTGAAAGAGGTTGTATCACCATACCCACTTGAGTGTGTGTGGCCATGTGGATCATTGTGTTTTGGAAAAGAACGGATGCAAGGACACTCCAATATGTGTTAAACCATGGTCAAAAACCCCATGGACATGTTGGAATTCAACTGCCACATGCAATGAAACACTAGTTTGAAAGAGGATGTGGATCATTGTGGTTTGGAAAATAAAAATGCAGTGACACTCCAATATTTGTTAAACCATGATCAAAAACCCTGGGAACTTGTGGGAATTCAACTGCCACATGCAATGGTGGACTAGTTTAAAAGAGGTTGCTTCACCACACCCACTTGAGTGTGTGTGGCCATGTGGACTATTGTGGTTTGGAAAACAAAACATGTAATGACACTACAATATGTGTCAAACCATAGTCAAAACCCCATGAACATGTTCGAATTCAACAGCCACATGCAATGAAGCACTAGTTTGAAAGAGGTTGTATCACCACACCCACTTGAGTGTCTGTGTCCATGTGGATCATTGTGGTTTCAACAACAAAACATGCAATAACACTCCAATATGTGTCAAACCATGGTTAGAAACCCTAGGAATATGTTGGAGTTCAACTACCACATGAAATGGAGAACCAATTTGAAAGAGGTTGCATCGCCACTCCCACTTGAGTGTGTGTGGCCATGTGATTCATTGTGGTTTGGAAAAGAAAACATGCAATGGAACTCCAATATGTGTTAAACCATGGTAAGAAACCCCAGGAACATGTTGAAATTCAACTGCCACATGTAATGGAGCACGAGTTTGAAAGAGGTTGCATGACCACACCCACTTGAGTGTGTGTGGCCACGTGGATGATTGTGGTTTCAAAAAGAAAACATGCAATGTCACTCAAATATGTGTTAAACCATGGTCCAAAACTGGAAGAACATGTCGGAATTCAACTGCCACATGCATTGGAGCACCAGTTTGAAAGAGGTTGCATCACCACACCCACTTGAGTGTGTGTAGCCATGTGGATCATTGTGGTTTGGAAAATTAAACATGCAATGTCACTCGAATATGTGTTAAACCATGGTTAGATACCCATGAACATGTTGGAATTCAACTACCACATGCAATGGAGCACCAGTTTGAAAGAGATTGCATCACCACACCTACTTGAGTGTGTGTGGCCATGTGTCTCATTGTGGTTTGGAAAAGAAAATATGCAACCACAATCCAATATGTGTCAAACCATTGTAAAAAAACCCTAGGAACATGTTCGAATTCAACTTCCACATGCAATGAAGCACTAGTTAGAAAAAGGTTGCATCACCACACCCACTTGAGTGTTTGTGTCCATGTGGATGATTGTGGTTTCGAAAAGAAAACATGCAATGACACTCCAATATGTGTCAAACCATGGTTAGATACCCATGAACATGTTGGAATTCAACTGGCACATGCAATGGAGCACCAGACCCACTCGAGTGTGTGTGGCCATTCAGATCATTGTGGTTTGGAAAATAACACATGCAATGGCACTCCAATATGTGTCAGGCCAGGGTCAAAAACCCCAGGAACATGTTGGAATTCAACTACAACAAGCAATGGAGCACCAGTTTGAAAGAGGTTGCATCATGATGACCCACAAGTATAGGGGGTGTATCGCAGTATTTTCGATAAGTAAGAGTGTCGAACCCAACCAGGAGCAGAAGGTGCTGGCTAGTGGTATGGATCAGGAATTCTCTACAAATACTTAGCAAACGGATTTTTAGGGGTTTTCGATAAAGCAGGTAAACAAAGTAAGAGTAAATAAAAGATAGTAATAATGAATGCAGCAAGTGGCCCAATCCTTTATGCAGCAAAGGACAAGCCGGTTGTATTTCTATAGATGACCAGACGTTCCCGAGGACACATGGGAAGACTGTCAAGTGCTTTCGCTTCATATAGTCGATTAATCTTCTCTAGCTTGCTAAGTGTTGTGTGTGTGAACCTGTGCTAATGTACCGCCCCATCCAAGACTAAATACATACTTGTGATTATACCCCTTGCAAACATCCGTAAGTACAAGAAAGTAATTAAGGTAGAAACCTAACCACAGGTTTAAACTCTAAGACCCTTACGTCCCTTGTGCAATGGTTTCCTAACGGGGTTCAGGTTTCTATCACTCCGGCAACCCCTATGATTAGTAGCAAAATACACAATGCATTCCCCTAGGCCCATATAGGTGAAGTGTCATGTAGTCGACGTTCACATGACACCAGTAGAAGAAGTACACCACAACTTAAATAACAATCTATTGAATCTTTCTCAACGCAACTCCACTACTAATAACAAGACTTCTCCCATGTCCTCAAGAACAAAACGAACTACTCACAAGACATCATATGGATCATGATCAGAGATGAAATAATGATGTATAACAATCTGAACATAAACAATAATTCAATGGTTCACTCAATAGCATCAACTACAAAGAGTAATCAACACCGGGAAAGTTTCCCCTATGAACTATGCAAGATTCAACTCAATTGTTACAGCAATATGGAGATGGTGATGAGGGTGCTGATGGTGATGATGATGGTGATGATGAGGATGATGATCCCGATGAAGTCCAACTTGATGGTGGTGTTGATGGCGATGATCTTCCCTCTCCGGGAAGGAATTCCCCCAGCAGAAATCTGTCTGCCAGAGAGATCTTTCTCTCTCGGTGTTTTCTACCCCGCAAAGGAGGCGAAATCTTTCTGTGGTAGCTCCCCGAGTCTTAGGGTTTCGGGAGGATGATATACGCCAGAGGGGAGAGGCTGGAGTGGGCCAGGGCGGCCACACCACCTCCATGCGCGGCCTAGGCCTGCCCGCGCCATGGGGTGGTGTGGGCCCCTTGTGGCCCACCTCCACTTCATCTTCTGGCATCCTGAGTCTTCTGGAAAAATAGAATATTCCGTATATTTTCCTGGATTTTGTGATCTTCGCGAATTTTGCCTCCAAACAGCACCTTTTCCATCAGAATCCTGACTGCAGCGGTCCATGCTCCAAAAGTCATCAACCATGCAAAAATAGATGAAATAACATAAGTATCAACTCTCAATACGAAATATATCAATGAATAATAGTGAATTAAGACATATAATAGTGATGCAAAATGGACGTATCAACTCCCCCCCAAGCTTAGACTTCGCTTGTCCCCAAGCGAAACTGAGCTCAATAAACATGACCTCAGGTTTATGGAGTGAAGAGTCGATAAAAGAATACAAACAAGAAGCATCACATTCATCAAATACATAGATCATAATAGAGGCCAACTCACTATTATATAACTCAACTTGCAATGAGTAAAGGAAACACGATAAAGATACATAAAGTGAATCAGAATTGGTAATGGCAAACTTAGGTCTTGGTCGAAGAATAGTTGATAATTTGCTGGAGTTCACAAATAGCTGATTTTTCAATGAAAGCTTTCAAAGTAGTAAACATCAAGATAAGAGCAACGTGCAAAACAAGGAACATAAGAAACATGATTGAATAAATCATCATATGAATGAATGAAACACATCAACTCAAAATACTTGCTGAGATAGAAGGGAATAGGTTTACTGACTCAACTATAAAGTAAAAGAAAGGCCCTTCAAAGAGGGAAGCAGGGATTGCAAATCTCATAAAGAGCTCCCAAAAATTATGATATTTACTAGCTTTCAGCTCTCACTGCCCCTATCATAGGCATCTTTAGGTGATTAAGGTGAAAGTGAGGTCCAATCTGAGTTATATGCTTGAGTACGAGGGCCGCTCCTCATGCTACTCAACTTTAGTTACCGGTAAGTTCTTGTCATTGTAAGTATGTGCATATCAGTGAGAACCGCCAACAGGGTACCCCTTTCCCGATGATACGGAAGAATCCCCATATCAAAATGACCAGGCAAGCAGACACTGAGTATCTCAACAATCTTCTTATTTACCATGGGAAAATAGTGTTTTTTCTCTCTTTCCTCTTTTCATAGTATCTCTTTTTTTTCTTTTCTTTTTCTCAATAGATATCTCTCTCTTTTTTTATAAGAAGAATGCTTCATAGATATCATTATGGTTATGCTGCAGGTTTCCACCATGTCAGCATGGATTAGACCAGCGGCCCAGGCGTTTCTCGAACACACATACATAACTCCATGGACTTACAAGCTCCCCTTTTATTTCACACCGACGACATCCGCAAACAAAAGAGCAAGGTATCAACTAGGTATATATATTTACAAGTGTTGAAAGCATTCCCCGTGACAGCACGGTTCTGCTAATCCCCAGCCTATAATTTGCAAGCATATAACTTTCATGGAGAGTTCACAATGGTTCAGGTTTAATAAGTGCGGAAAATAAAGTGTGCCATCAAGTTCGTGAGAGCTTTAATCACTAATTTTTCACATAACACGTTTAATTTGGGAGGTAGACAAAACAAGAATTTACTTGGAATAGCAATAATGCTACTAGGTAGGTATGGTGGACACAAATGGCAAAGGTTTTGGTTTAAAGGAGGTGGATGCACGAGAAGAATACCCTCTTAGTACAAGTTTTTGGCTAGCAAGGCTGGGTAGCAAGTACAAGAGTTTAAGGAAACAACCAAACATACAAATGATAAAAACAAACATGCAATCTTCCTTGGAAGCACAAAAGATCTTAGCTAGAGAATACTAGACTTATGAGCAAATCAAGAAAGAAAGATGATGAAATTATATATTTTTTTCTCTAGAGTACTTCTATCTTTTCTTTTCAACTCTCAAAAAGGTGTTGCTACTGACCGAGGCAGGTTTGCCAAAACCAACTAAATTAACTCAATGATCCCAAAGTGATACCAATACTAACAACAAGATCAAGCATATAACCACGAATTGAAAACTAACATAAGCTATGCAAAAAGGGTGAATGCTAGAACTCCTCATTAATATTCCATAACGGAAACTCACACCAAGGGATACAAATATAATGAGAGAGGGGACACTTCCATAATGCAAACCATACTACATAATAACTCCTCTATTCATGATATGACTCTACTAATAAGGTAAAAAGATAGAAGATAGTGATATGATACCCCGGCACTCCCCCAAGCTTGGAATAAACTAAGGGGATGCCAAACCTAATGACAAATTACTCCTTAGGTGGTGGTGGTATCCTCTTGATGAGCTCTTTGATCAGTTTCCCCAAGTCCTCAATCTCGAAGGTGAGATTACGAATCAGCTGTGAGTTTTTCTCAATGCGGCTCATGATCATGTCGTGTTGAGAATTCCAGCTCTTGCTATTCTTTCCCCACTCTTCCTCCTTGAAGTCTTCTTTTCCTGCATGGCTAGAACGAGGCAAATCCCAATTGGAGGGTAATTTCCCCTTGGGAATATTCTGGTATTGTTGCTCATGGATAAGGGTATGGAAAGGATTCTTGGTGCGTGGAGGAAGTGACCAGGGATCTGAACGGTGATGAGGGGGCTTCCCTCCAATGGCTGGATTTGCCACCACTCCAATGCTTGCAACGGTAGTGCCGGTGCGCGGATGTTGGCCTTGCTCCTCTTCACCTTCACTCTTGATCTCCTTCTCCTCCCGAGGTCTTGGAGGTCTTCCTCCATAGGTTCCTTCCCTTTATCCTTAGCGGACATTGTGCTTCTAAACCTTCAAAGAGTATGTCCTGGCAGAAACAGATCGAAACAAAAACACGACGAAAACACGATATACGGACCTCGGGGGATCCGGGGGGTTATATATTATGAAGTTTCATATCAAAAGGAAGGTACTGGGAGAAAACGAGTCGGAGGCGGAGTCTTGGGTGGCCTCACCACCTGGTGGCACAGCCAGGGGTGGGCCCGTGCCATGGGGTGGTGTGTGCCACCCTGGCTCCGTTTCCGTCTCTTTTTCGCTTCGAAACTTTCCTTATCGACTGAAAACTGCAAAATATAGTTGTATTATATTTTCGCGGAACTTTTCTTACCAGAACTGTTACCTAGTTGGAAACGGACTCTGCAGGTCTCTGAATTTGGTATTTAGTGTATCCTTCCAGAGTCACCACTTGAATCATCAATATCTTCATCTTCATATACTTATTACTTGAGTCATAAAACCCTTCTCTTCCTTATTACACCATCATCTCCACTTCCTAGAAATTTCTTTCACACAAAACTTCACACAGTATTCATTAGCAACATTAGTATAAGTGAAGTGATAAAACCTTTTTAATCCAACTTCAACTGAAAACCATCAAAACAAAGCTACTGTAGCAACTCCTTCCGAAAACCCAAAAATAATTCAAAAAGGAAAGCGAATAAAGAAGCAAATGCAAGAGTGGCAAAATCTGTCAAAACAGACCAGCAGGTAAAGATCAATTTTTTAGAAAATCTTCTGTTTCTCAAATCAAAAATTGCACAACTAACGAAAGTTAAATAACAACCTGGGGCAGAAGCACAAACAATTACAGCTCAATCCAACATACAGAGATCTCTCACGAATTTTTACGGTGAAGCACAAAAATCTGTTTCGGGACAGCAACTTCCCCAAATCTTTCTTCTCTCTCATTAGAGGTTGATCTTGACACAGAAACCAAACAAAACGGATAAGGAGCGGTTATTACCGAAATAATAACTTCCAAGACTCAAAGAAACAAAAAAAAACTGAAAGGAAAAACAAATGGGGTTGTCTCCCATAAAGCTCTTTCTTTATAGCCATTAAGATGGGCATGCTAATTTTGAAGAAGCTCTCATAGGGATATGAATTGAAGTGAAAGAGAGCATTAAGAAGCAAAAACACACACATTTAAGTCTAACCCACTTCCTATGCAAGGGAATTTTGTAAACAAACAAGTTGTTGAAGCCAAAGGCAACTTGCATAAGAAGGCAAAAGAAGTGTAACATAAAAACTTTCAGCACGAAATGAGGAAACTTGATATTATTGAGATGCAAACGAACACTTTTCCCTCTCTCATAGTAACTTTTAGTATCATGCATAAACTTAACATTATAGCTATCACAAGGACCATCATAGCAATGATCACTTACTCTAACAGAAAACACAGGAATACTAGCTCTCATAACACTACTTTGTGAAACAATATTAGAGGTATCCTTACAAAGGATAGTGTGTCCCTCTTTTTCATATTTAGTAACAAAGTATTTCACATTTGCTACATTAGGTTCATCAACCATTTGTTTATCAGGTTCAACAGCTTTATTCATACTTTCATTAACCATACTGGCTATCATAGAATGTTCCTTTACCTTAACTGGGAAAGGCATTTTTTCAATATAAGGTTTAGGTAAGACATGATTAGCAGTATAAACTTCAGTACTTCTTGCAGGGACACTCTTAGCAATATCCTTATGAGGTTCATGATACTTATTCCACTTCCTTTTAGGCACTTCAATATAAGAAGCAAAAGCCTTAAAATAAGATGCAATAGCTTGAGAGTCTAGACCATAAGCATTTTTTAATATTTTGAAAGTCATGAGTTCCCATAAAAGATTCAATGCAATCATAATCATAATTTATACCTGACTTTCTACCTTTTTGATTCTCCCAAGCTTCAGCATTGTCTTGAATACGGTCTAGAAGGTTCCATTTAGCTTCTTCTTCCATGCAAGTGAATGATCTAGCACAAGAAGCATCCAATAAATCCTTGTCATGTAGAGGGAGCCTTGCATAAAAGTTGTTGATAATAATATTGTTGGGGAGCTCATGAATGGGACATTTGAGCATTAGTAACTTCAATCTCCCTCGCTTGAGCTGTACTCTCTCCATGAAGAGGCCAAAAGTTGTATATTTGATTCCGATCTTTATGAATCTCACTAGGAGGATAAAACTTTGAATAAAAGAGAGGCACTATTTCCTCCCATTCCAGAGCTTGACCATTCTTCAGCAGCTTATACCATTCCTCAGCTCTTCCTTCCAGTGATAATGAGAATAACTTCTTCTTAACTTGATTTGTAGTAATACCTGCACACTTGAACAACCCGCATAATTCGTGTATAAAGAGTAAATGATCACCAGGATGGACAGTTCCATCCCCAACATAGTAGTTATCCATAACACGATCAATAATTCTTGTAGGTATTTTGAAAACATCTTTCTCAGCAGGTGGTTGCTTATCTACTACCTTAGCAGTGGTACTAGCATTACCAAATAAGAAACTCAGCGAATTATCCATAACGAAAATAAAGCAACTAGGAGAAGTAAACAATACTCACAGTAGAAGTTTCCTTTACCAGTTCCACTCTCCAATAGCGCTTCACTCCCCGGCAACAGCGCCAGAAAATAGTCTTGATGACCCACAAGTATAGGGGGTGTATCGCAGTATTTTTGATAAGTAAGAGTGTCGAACCCAACGAGGAGCATAAGGTGCTGGCTAGTGGTATGGATCAGGAATTCTCTGCAAATACTTAGCAAACGGATTTTTAGGGTTTTCAATAAAGCAAGTAAACAAAGTACGAGTAAATAAAAGACAGTAAGAATGAATGCAGCAAGTGGCCCAATCCTTTATGCAGCAAAGGACAAGCCGGTTGTATTTCTATAGATGACCAGACGTTCCCGAGGACACATGGGAAGACTGTCAAGTGCTTTCGCTTCATATAGTCGATTAATCTTCTCTAGCTTGCTAAGTGTTGTGTGTGTGAACCTGTGCTAATGTACCGCCCCATCCAAGACTAAATACATACTTGTGATTATACCCCTTGCAAACATCCGTAAGTACAAGAAAGTAATTAAGGTAGAAACCTAACCACAGGTTTAAACTCTAAGACCCTTACGTCCCTTGTGCAATGGTTTCCTAATGGGGTTCAGGTTTCTATCACTCCGGCAACCCCTATGATTAGTAGCAAAATACACAATGCATTCCCCTAGGCCCATATAGGTGAAGTGTCATGTAGTCGACGTTCACATGACACCAGTAGAAGAAGTACACCACAACTTAAATAACAATCTATTGAATCTTTCTCAACGCAACTCCACTACTAACAACAAGACTTCTCCCATGTCCTCAAGAACAAAACGAACTACTCACAAGACATCATATGGATCATGATCAGAGATGAAATAATGATGTATAACAATCTGAACATAAACAATAATTCAATGGTTCACTCAATAGCATCAACTACAAAGAGTAATCAACACCGGGAAAGTTTCCCCTATGAACTATGCAAGATTCAACTCAATTGTTACAGCAATATGGAGATGGTGATGAGGGTGCTGATGGTGATGATGATGGTGATGATGAGGACGATGATCCGGATGAAGTCCAACTTGATGGTGGTGTTGATGGCGACGATCTTCCCTCTCGGGGAAGGAATTCCCCTGGCAGAAATCTGTCTGCCGGAGAGATCTTTCTCTCTCGGTGTTTTCCGCCCCACAGAGGCGGAGAAATCTTTCTGTGGTCGCTCCCCGAGTCTTAGGGTTTCGGAAGGATGATATACGCCAGAGGGGAGAGGCTGGAGTGGGCCAGGGCGGCCAGACCACCTCCAGGCGCGGCCTAGGACTGCCCGCGCCATGGGGTGGTGTGGGCCCCCTGTGGCCCACCTCCACTTCATCTTCTGGCATCTCGAGTCTTCTGGAAAACTAGAATTTTCCGTATATTTCCCGGATTTTCTGATCTTCGCGAATTTTGCCTCCAAACAACACCTTTTCCATCGGAATCCTGAATGCAGCAGTCCATGCTCCAAAAGTCATCAACCATGCAAAAATAGATGAAATAACATAAGTATCACCACTCAATCCGAAATATATCAATGAATAATAGTGAATTAAGACATAGAATACTGATGCAAAATGGACGTATCACATCACCACACCCACTTGAGTGTGTGTGCCCATGTGGATCGTTGTGCTTTGGAAAAGAGAGGATACAATGACACTCCAATATGTGTCAAACCATGGTTAGAAACCCTAGGAACATGTTGCAATTCAACTAGCACATGCAATGGACCACCAATTTTAAAGAGGTTGCATCACCCCACCCACTTGAGTGTGTGTGACCTTCGAATCATTGTGGTTTGGAAAAGAACACATGCAATGGCACACTAATATGTGTCAAAAAATGGTTAGAAACCCTAGGAACATGTTGGAATTGAACTGCCACATGCAATTGAGCACCAGTTTAAAATAGGTTACATCACCACACCCACTTAAGTGTGTGTGGCCATGTGGATCATTGTGGTTTTGAAAAGAAAACATGCAATGGAACTCCAATATGTGGCAAACCAGGGTCAAAATCCCTAGGAACATGTTGGAATTCAACTGCCACATGCAATGGAGAACTTGAAGTTTGTGTGGCCATGTGGGTCATTGTGGTTTGGAAAAGAACACATGCAATGGCACACCAATATGGGTGAAAGCATGGTTAGAAACCCCAGGAACATGTTGGAATTCATCTGCCACATCCAACCGAGCACCAATTTCTAAGAGGTTGCATCACCACACAAACTTGAGTGTGTGTGGCCATGTGGATCATTGTGGTATGAAAAAGAAACATGTAATGACACTCCAAATATGTGTCAAACCATGTTTAGAAACCCTAGGAACATGGTGGAATTCAATCGCCACATGCAATGGAGCGCCAGTTTGAAAGAGGTTACATCACCACACCCACTTGAGTGTGTGTGGCCATGTGGATCAATGTGGTTTGGAAAACAAAACATGCAATGACACTCCAATATGTCTCAAACCATTGTAAAAACCCCAGGAACATGTTCAAATTCGAAGGCCGCATGCAATGGAGCACCAGTTTGAAAGAGGTTGCATCACCAAACCCACTTGAGTGTGTGTGGCCATGTGAATCATTGTGGTTTGGAAAAGAAAACATGCAATGACACTCCAATATGTGTCAAACCATGGTTCAAACTAAGGAATAATTTTGGAATTCAATTGCCACATGCAATGGAGCGACAGTTTGAAAGAGGTTGCATCACCACACCCACTTGATTGTGTGTAGCCATGTGAATCATTGTGGTTTGGAACAGAAAACATGCAATGAAACACCAATATGTGGCAAACCTTGGTTAGAAACGAATATGTTGGAATTCAACCAGCACATGCAATGGAGAACCAGTTTGAAAGAGGATGCATCACCACACCCACTTGATTGTGTGTGGCCATATGGATCATTGTGGTTTGGAAAAAAACACATGCAATGGCACTCCAATATGTGTTAAACCATGGTTAGAAATCCCTGGAACATGTTGGAATTCAACTGCCACATCCAATGGAGAACCAGAAGTGTTTGTAGCCATGTGGGTCATAGTGATTTGGAAAAGAACACATGCAATGACACTCCAATATGTGTGAAAGCATGGTTACAAACCCCAGGAACATGTTGGAATTCGAGCACCAGTTTCGAAGAGGTTGCATCACCACACCAACTTGAGTGTATGTGGCCATGTGGATCATTGTGGTATGAAAAATAAACATGTAATGACACTCCAATATGTGTCAAACCGTGGTTAGAAACCCTAGGAACATGGTGGAATTCAACTGTCACATGCAATTTAGCACCATTTCGAAAGAGGTTGCATCACCACACCCACTTGAGTGTGTGGCTATGTGGATCCTTGTGGTTTCGAAAAGAAAACATGAAATGACACTCCAATATCTATCAAACCATTGTAAAAAACCCAGGAACATGTTCGAATTCGAAGGTCACATGCAACGGAGCACCAGTTTGAAAGAGGTTGCATCACCACACCCACTTGAGTGTGTGTGTCCATGTGAATCATTGTGGTTTGGAAAAGAAAACATGCAGTGACACTCCAATATGTATCAAACCATGGTTAAAATGAGGAACATGTTGGAAGTCAAGTGCCATATGCAATGGAGCACCAGTTTGAAAGAGGTTGCATCACCACACCCACTTGAGTGTGTGTGGCCATGAGGATCATTGTGTTTTGGAAAAGAACGCATGCAAGGACACTCCAATATGTGTTAAACCATGGTCAAAAACCCCATGGACATGTTGGAATTCAACTGCCACATGCAATGAAACACCAGTTTGAAAGAGGATGTATCACCACACCCACTTGAGTGTGTGTGCCTGTGTGTATCATTGTGGTTTGGAAAACAAAACATGTTGTGACACTCCAATATTTGTCAAACCATGGTGAGAAACCCCAGGAACATGTGGGAATTCAACTAACACATGCAATGGAGGACTAGTTTGAAAGAGGTTGCTTCACCACACCCACTTGAGTGTGTGTGGCCAAGTGGACTATTGTGGTTTTGAAAAAAAACATGTAATGACACTACAATATGTGTCAAAACCCCATGAACATGTTTGAATTCAACAACCACATGCAATGAAGCACTAGTTTGAAAGAGGTTGCATCACCACACCCACTTGAGTGTGTGTGTCCATGTGGATCATTTTGGTTTCAACAACAAACATGCAATAACACTCCAATATGTGTCAAACCATGGTTAGAAACCCTAGGAATATGTTGGAATTCAACTACCACATGCAATGGAGCACCAGTTTGAAAGTGGTTGCATCGCCACTCCCACTTGAGTGTGTGTGGCCATGTGATTCATTGTGTTTTGGAAAATATCACATGCAATGACACTCCAATATGTGTCAAACTATGGTCAGAAACCCCAGGAACATGTTGGAATTCAACTACCATGTGTAATGGAGCACGAGTTTGAAAGAGGTTGCATCACCACACCCACTTGAGTGTGTGTGGCCATGTGGATGATTGTGGTTTCAAAAAGAAAACATGCAATGACACTCCAATATGTGTCAAACCATGGTCCGAAACTGTAAGAACATGTCGGAATTCAACTGCCACATGCAATGGAGCACCAGTTTGAAAGAGGTTGCATCACCACACCCACTTGAGTGTGTGTAGCAATGTGGATCATTGTGGTTTGGAAAATTAAACGTGCAATGACACTCCTATATGTGTTAAACCATGGTCAGAAACCCATGAACATGTTGGAATTCAACTACCACATGCAATGGAGCACCAGTTTGAAAGAGGTTGCATCACCACACCCACTTGAGTATGTGTGGCCATGTGGATCATTGTGGTTTGGAAAAGAAAATATGCAACCATAATCCAATATGTCTTAAACCATTGTAACAAACCCTAGGAACATGTTCGAATTCAACCGCCACATGCAATGAAGCACTAGTTAGAAAGAGGTTGCATCACCACACCGATTTGAGTGTTTGTGTCCATGTGGATGATTGTGGTTTTGAAAAGAAAACATGCAACGACACTCCAATATGTGTCAAACCATTGTCAGAAAACACATGAACATGTTGGAATTCAACTGGCACATGCAATGGAGCACTAGTTTGAAAGTGGTTGCATCACCAGACCCACTTGAGTGTGTGTGGCCATTCGGATCATTGTGGTTTGGAAAAGAACACATGAAATGGCACTCCAATATGTGTCAGGCCAGGGTCAGAAACCCCAGGAACATGTTGGAATTCAACTACAACATGCAATGGAGCACCAGTTTGAAAGAGGTTGCATCACCACACCCACTTGAGTGTGTGTGGCCATGTGGATCATTGCGCTTTGGAAAAGAGAATATACAATTACACTCCAATATGTGTCAATCCATGGTCAAAAACCCTAGGAACATGTTGCAATTCAACCAGAACTTGCAATGGACCACCAATTTTAAAGAGGTTGCATCATCCTACAAACTTGAGTGTGTGTGGCCATTCAAATCATTGTGGTTTGGAAAAGAACACATGCAATGGCACACCAATATGTGTCAGAAAATGGTTAGAAACCCAGGAACATGTTGGAATTCAACTACCACATGCAATGGTGCACAAGTTTGAAAGAGGTTGCATCACCACACCAACTTGAGTGTGTGTGGCCATGTGGATCATTGTGGGATCGAAAAGAAAACATGCAATGACACTCAAATATGTGTCAAACCATGGTCAGAAACCCCAGGAACATGTTGGAATTTAACTGCCACATGCAATGGAGCACCAGTTTAAAATAGGTTACATCACCACAACCACTTAACTGTTTGTGGCCATGTGGATCATTGTGGTTGGAAAATAAAACATGCAATGACACTCCAATATGTGTCAAACCATGGTCAGAAACCCATGAACATGTTGGAAATCAACTGCCACATGCAATGGAGCACAAGTTTGAAAGAGGTTGCATCACCACACCCACTTGAGTGTGTGTGGCCATGTGGATCATTGTGGTTTCGAAAACAAACATGCAATGACACTCCAATATGTTTCAAACAATGCTCAGAAACCCCATGAACATGTTGGAATTCAACTGCCACATGCAATGGAGCACCAGTTTAAAATAGGTTACATCACCACACCCACTTAAGTGTGTGTGGCCATGTGGATCATTGTGGTCTGGAAAAGAAAACATGTGGCAAACCATGGTCAAAAACCCCAGGAACATGTTGCAATTCAACTGCCACATGCAATGGAGAACCAGTTTGAAAGAGGATGCATCACCACACGCACTTGAGTGTGTGTAGCCATGTGGATCATTGTGGTTTGGAAAAGAACACATGCAATGGCACTCCAATATGTGTCAAACCATGGTCAGAAACCCCAGGAACATGCTAGATTTCCACTGCCACATGCAATGGAGAACCTGAAGTGTGTGTGGCCATGGGGGACATTGTGGTTTGGAAAAGAACACACGCAATGACACTTCAATATATGTGAAATCATGGTTAGAAACCCCAGGAACATGTTGGAATTCAATTGCCACATCCAACGGAGCACCAATTTCAAAGAGGTTGCATCACCACACCAACTTGAGTGTGTGTGGCCATGTGGATCATTGTGTTATGAAAAAGAAACATGTAATGACACTCCAAATACGTGTCAAACCATTGTTAGGAACCCTAGGAACATGGTGGAATTCAACCACCACATGCAATGGAGCACCAGTTTGAAAGAGGTTGCATCACCACACCCACTTGAGTGTGTGTGGCCATGTGGATCAATGTGGTTTGGAAAACAAAACATGCAATGACACTCCAATATGTGTCAAACCATTGTAAAAACCCAAGGAACATGTTCAAATTCGAAGGCCGCATGCAATGGAGCACCATGCAAGGAACATGACACTCCAATATGTGTGGCCATGTGGATCATTGTGTTTTATAAAAGAACGCATGAAAGGACACTCCAATATTTGTTAAACCATAGTCAAAACCCCATGAATATGTTGGAATTCAATGGCCACATGCAATGAAACACTAGTTTGAAAGAGGATGTATCACCACATCCACTGGAGTGTGTGTGGCCATGTGGATCATTGTGGTTTGGAAAATAAAATATGTAATGACACTCCAATATGTGTCAAACCATGGTCAGGATCCCCACGAACATGTGGGAATTCAACTGCCACATGCAATGGAGCACCAGTTTGAAAGAGGTTGCTTGACCACACCCACTTTAGTGTGTGTGGCCATGTGGACCATTGTAGTTTGGAAAACATGACATGCAATGACACTACAATATGTGTCAAACCATTGTAAAAACCCTAGGAACATGTTCGAATTCAACAGCCGCATGCAATGAAGCACTAGTTTGAAAGAGGTTGGATCACCACACCCACTTGAGTGTGTGTGCTCATGTGGATCATTGTGGTTTCAAAAATAAAACATGCAATAACACTCCAATATGCGTGAAACCATGGTCAGAAACCCATGAACATGTTGGAAATCAACTGCCACATGCAATGGAGCACAAGTTTGAAAGAGGTTACATCACCACACCCACTTGAGTGTGTGTGGCCATGTGGATCATTGCGGTTTCGAAAAGAAAACATGCAATGACACTCCAATATATTTCAAACAATGGTCAGCGCCATGACATGTTGGAATTATACTGCCACATGCAATGGAGCACCAGTTTAAAATAGGTTACATCACCACACCCACTTAAGTGTCTGTGGCCATGTGGATCATTGTGGTCTGGAAAAGAAAACATGTGGCAAACCATGGTCAAAAACCCCAGGAACATGTATCAATTCAACTGCCACATGCAATGGAGAACCAGTTTGAAAGAGGATGCATCACCACACCCACTTGAGTGTGTGTAGCCATGTGGATCATTGTGGTTTGGAAAAGAACACATGCAATGGCACTCCAATATGTGTCAAACCATGGTCAGAAACCCCAGGAACATGCTAGAATTCAACTGCCACATGCAATGGAGAACCTGAAGTGTGTGTGGCCGTGTGGGTCATTGTGGTTTGGAAAAGAACACACGCAATGACACTCCAATATGTGTGAAATCATGGTTAGAAACCCCAGGAACATGTTGGAATTCAACTGCCACATCCAACGGAGCACCAATTTCAAAGAGCTTGCATCACCACACCAACTTGCGTGTGTGGCGCCCTGTGGATCATTGTGGTATGAAAAAGAAACATGTAATGACACTCCAAATATGTGTCAAACCATGGTTAGAAACCCAAGGAACATGGTGGAATTCAACCGCCACATGCAATGGAGCACCAGTTTGAAATAGGTTGCATCACCACACCCACTTGAGTGTGTGTGGCCATGTGGATCATTGTGTTTTAGAAAAGAACGCATGAAAGGACACTCCAATATTTGTTAAACCATAGTCAAAACCCCATGAACATGTTGGAATTCAACGGCCACATGCAATGAAACACTAGTTTGAAAGAGGATGTATCACCACATCCACTTGAGTGTGTGTGGACATGTGGATCATTGTGGTTTGGAAAATAAAATATGTAATGACACTCCAATATGTGTCAAACCATGGTCAGGATCCCCACAAACATGTGGGAATTCAACTGCCACATGCAATGGAGCACCAGTTTGAAAGAGGATGCTTGACCACACCCACTTTAGTGTGTGTGGACATGTGGACCATTGTAGTTTGGAAAACATGACATCCAATGACACTACAATATGTGTCAAACCATTGTAAAAACCCTAGGAACATGTTCGAATTCAACAGCCGCATGCAATGAAGCACTAGTTTGAAAGAGGTTGGATCACCACACCCACTTGAGTGTGTGTGCTCATGTGGATCATTGTGGTTTCAAAAATAAAACATGCAATAACACTCCAATATGCGTGAAACCATGGTCAGAAACCCATGAACATGTTGGAAATCAACTGCCACATGCAATGGAGCACAAGTTTGTAAGAGGTTACATCACCACACCCACTTGAGTGTGTGTGGCCATGTGGATCATTGCGGTTTCGAAAAGAAAACATGCAATGACACTCCAATATATTTCAAAAAATGGTCAGCGCCATGAACATGTTGGAATTATACTGCCACATGCAAAGGAGCACCAGTTTAAAATAGGTTACATCACCACACCCACTTAAGTGTGTGTGGCCATGTGGATCATTGTGGTCTGGAAAATAAAACATGTGGCAAACCATGGTCAAAAACCCCAGGAACATGTATCAATTCAACTGCCACATGCAATGGAGAACCAGTTTGAAAGAGGATGCATCACCACACCCACTTGAGTGTGTGTAGCCATGTGGATCATTGTGGTTTGGAAAAGAACACATGCAATGGCACTCCAATATGTGTCAAACCATGGTCAGAAACCCCAGGAACATGCTAGAATTCAACTGCCACATGCAATGGAGAACCTGAAGTGTGTGTGGCCATGTGGGTCATTGTGGTTTGGAAAAGAACACACGCAATGACACTCCAATATGTATGAAATCATGGTTAGAAACCCCAGGAACATGTTGGAATTCAACTGCCACATCCAACGGAGCACCAATTTCAAAGAGGTTGCATCACCACACCAACTTGCGTGTGTGGCGCCATGTGGATCATTGTGGTATGAAAAAGAAACATGTAATGACACTCCAAATATGTGTCAAACCATGGTTAGAAACCCAAGGAACATGGTGGAATTCAACCGCCACATGCAATGGAGCACCAGTTTGAAATAGGTTGCATCACCACACCCACTTGAGTGTGTGTGGCCATGTGGATCATTGTGTTTTAGAAAAGAAAGCATGAAAGGACACTCCAATATTTGTTAAACCATAGTCAAAACCCCATGAACATGTTGGAATTCAACGGCCACATGCAATGAAACACTAGTTTGAAAGAGGATGTATCACCACATCCACTTGAGTGTGTGTGGGCATGTGGATCATTGTGGTTTGGAAAATAAAATATGTAATGACACTCCAATATGTGTCAAACCATGGTCAGGATCCCCACAAACATGTGGGAATTCAACTGCCACATGCAATGGAGCACCAGTTTGAAAGAGGATGCTTGACCACACCCACTTTAGTGTGTGTGGCCATGTGGACCATTGTAGTTTGGAAAACATGACATCCAATGACACTACAATATGTGTCAAACCATTGTAAAAACCCTAGGAACATGTTCGAATTCAACAGCCGCATGCAATGAAGCACTAGTTTGAAAGAGGTTGGATCACCACACCCACTTGAGTGTGTGTGCTCATGTGGATCATTGTGGTTTCAAAAATAAAACATGCAATAACACTCCAATATGCGTGAAACCATGGTCAGAAACCCATGAACATGTTGGAAATCAACTGCCACATGCAATGGAGCACAAGTTTGAAAGAGGTTACATCACCACACCCACTTGAGTGTGTGTGGCCATGTGGATCATTGCGGTTTCGAAAATAAAACATGCAATGACACTCCAATATATTTCAAACAATGGTCAGCGCCATGAACATGTTGGAATTATACTGCCACATGCAAAGGAGCACCAGTTTAAAATAGGTTACATCACCACACCCACTTAAGTGTGTGTGGCCATGTGGATCATTGTGGTCTGGAAAATAAAACATGTGGCAAACCATGGTCAAAAACCCCAGGAACATGTATCAATTCAACTGCCACATGCAATGGAGAACCAGTTTGAAAGAGGATGCATCACCACACCCACTTGAGTGTGTGTAGCCATGTGGATCATTGTGGTTTGGAAAAGAACACATGCAATGGCACTCCAATATGTGTCAAACCATGGTCAGAAACCCCAGGAACATGCTAGAATTCAACTGCCACATGCAATGGAGAACCTGAAGTGTGTGTGGCCATGTGGGTCATTGTGGTTTGGAAAAGAACACACGCAATGACACTCCAATATGTATGAAATCATGGTTAGAAACCCCAGGAACATGTTGGAATTCAACTGCCACATCCAACGGAGCACCAATTTCAAAGAGGTTGCATCACCACACCAACTTGCGTGTGTGGCGCCATGTGGATCATTGTGGTATGAAAAAGAAACATGTAATGACACTCCAAATATGTGTCAAACCATGGTTAGAAACCCAAGGAACATGGTGGAATTCAACCGCCACATGCAATGGAGCACCAGTTTGAAATAGGTTGCATCACCACACCCACTTGAGTGTGTGTGGCCATGTGGATCATTGTGTTTTAGAAAAGAAAGCATGAAAGGACACTCCAATATTTGTTAAACCATAGTCAAAACCCCATGAACATGTTGGAATTCAACGGCCACATGCAATGAAACACTAGTTTGAAAGAGGATGTATCACCACATCCACTTGAGTGTGTGTGGGCATGTGGATCATTGTGGTTTCGAAAATAAAATATGTAATGACACTCCAATATGTGTCAAACCATGGTCAGGATCCCCACAAACATGTGGGAATTCAACTGCCACATGCAATGGAGCACCAGTTTGAAAGAGGATGCTTGACCACACCCACTTTAGTGTGTGTGGCCATGTGGACCATTGTAGTTTGGAAAACATGACATCCAATGACACTACAATATGTGTCAAACCATTGTAAAAACCCTAGGAACATGTTCGAATTCAACAGCCGCATGCAATGAAGCACTAGTTTGAAAGAGGTTGGATCACCACACCCACTTGAGTGTGTGTGCTCATGTGGATCATTGTGGTTTCAAAAATAAAACATGCAATAACACTCCAGTATGCGTGAAACCATGGTCAGAAACCCATGAACATGTTGGAAATCAACTGCCACATGCAATGGAGCACAAGTTTGTAAGAGGTTACATCACCACACCCACTTGAGTGTGTGTGGCCATGTGGATCATTGCGGTTTCGAAAATAAAACATGCAATGACACTCCAATATATTTCAAACAATGGTCAGCGCCATGAACATGTTGGAATTATACTGCCACATGCAATGGAGCACCAGTTTAAAATAGGTTACATCACCACACCCACTTAAGTGTGTGTGGCCATGTGGATCATTGTGGTCAGGAAAAGAAAACATGTGGCAAACCATGGTCAAAAACCCCAGGAACATGTTGCAATTCAACTGCCACATGCAATGGAGAACCAGTTTGAAAGAGGATGCATCACCACACCCACTTGAGTGTGTGTAGCCATGTGGATCATTGTGGTTTGGAAAAGAACACATGCAATGGCACTCCAATATGTGTCAAACCATGGTCAGAAACCCTAGGAACATGCTAGAATTCAACTGCCACATGCAATGGAGAACCTGAAGTGTGTGTGGCCATGTGGGTCATTGTGGTTTGGAAAAGAACACACGCAATGACACTCCAATATGTGTCAAATCATGGTTAGAAACCCCAGGAACATGTTGGAATTCAACTACCACATCCAACGGAGCACCAATTTCAAAGAGGTTGCATCACCACACCAACTTGTGTGTGTGGCGCCATGTGGATCATTGTGGTATGAAAAAGAAACATGTAATGACACTCCAAATATGTGTCAAACCATGGTTAGAAACCCTAGGAACATGGTGGAATTCAACCGCCACATGCAATGGAGCACCAGTTTGAAATAGGTTGCATCACCAAACCCACTTGAGTGTGTGTGGCCATGTGGATCATTGTGTTTTAGAAAAGAAAGCATGAAAGGACACTCCAATATTTGTTAAACCATAGTCAAAACCCCATGAACATGTTGGAATTCAACGGCCACATGCAATGAAACACTAGTTTGAAAGAGGATGTATCACCACATCCACTTGAGTGTGTGTGTCCATGTGGATCATTGTGGTTTGGAAAATAAAATATGTAATGACACTCCAATATGTGTCAAACCATGGTCAGGATCCCCACGAACATGTGGGAATTCAACTGCCATATGCAATGGAGCACCAGTTTGAAAGAGGTTGCTTGACCACACCCACTTTAGTGTGTTTGGCCATGTGGACCATTGTAGTTTCGAAAACATGACATCCAATGACACTACAATATGTGTCAAACCATTGTAAAAACCCTAGGAACATGTTCGAATTCAACAGCCGCATGCAATGAAGCACTAGTTTGAAAGAGGTTGGATCACCACACCCACTTGAGTGTGTGTGCTCATGTGGATCATTGTGGTTTCAAAAATAAAACATGCAATAACACTCCAATATGCGTGAAACCATGGTCAGAAACCCATGAACATGTTGGAAATCAACTGCCACATGCAATGGAGCACAAGTTTGTAAGAGGTTACATCACCACACCCACTTGAGTGTGTCTGGCCATGTGGATCATTGCGGTTTCGAAAAGAAAACATGCAATGACACTCCAATATATTTCAAACAATGGTCAGCGCCATGAACATGTTGGAATTATACTGCCACATGCAATGGAGCACCAGTTTAAAATAGGTTACATCACCACACCCACTTAAGTGTGTGTGGCCATGTGGATCATTGTGGTCAGGAAAAGAAAACATGTGGCAAACCATGGTCAAAAACCCCAGGAACATGTTGCAATTCAACTGCCACATGCAATGGAGAACCAGTTTGAAAGAGGATGCATCACCACACCCACTTGAGTGTGTGTAGCCATGTGGATCATTGTGGTTTGGCAAAGAACACATGCAATGGCACTCCAATATGTGTCAAACCATGGTCAGAAACCCTAGGAACATGCTAGAATTCAACTGCCACATGCAATGGAGAACCTGAAGTGTGTGTGGCCATGTGGGTCATTGTGGTTTGGAAAAGAACACACGCAATGACACTCCAATATGTGTCAAATCATGGTTAGAAACCCCAGGAACATGTTGGAATTCAACTACCACATCCAACGGAGCACCAATTTCAAAGAGGTTGCATCACCACACCAACTTGTGTGTGTGGCGCCATGTGGATCATTGTGGTATGAAAAAGAAACATGTAATGACACTCCAAATATGTGTCAAACCATGGTTAGAAACCCTAGGAACATGGTGGAATTCAACCGCCACATGCAATGGAGCACCAGTTTGAAATAGGTTGCATCACCAAACCCACTTGAGTGTGTGTGGCCATGTGGATCATTGTGTTTTAGAAAAGAAAGCATGAAAGGACACTCCAATATTTGTTAAACCATAGTCAAAACCCCATGAACATGTTGGAATTCAACAGCCACATGCAATGAAACACTAGTTTGAAAGAGGATGTATCACCACATCCACTTGAGTGTGTGTGTCCATGTGGATCATTGTGGTTTGGAAAATAAAATATGTAATGACACTCCAATATGTGTCAAACCATGGTCAGGATCCCCACGAACATGTGGGAATTCAACTGCCATATGCAATGGAGCACCAGTTTGAAAGAGGTTGCTTGACCACACCCACTTTAGTGTGTGTGGCCATGTGGACCATTGTAGTTTCGAAAACATGACATCCAATGACACTACAATATGTGTCAAACCATTGTAAAAACCCTAGGAACATGTTCGCATTCAACAGCCGCATGCAATGAAGCACTAGTTTGAAAGAGGTTGGATCACCACACCCACTTGAGTGTGTGTGCTCATGTGGATCATTGTGGTTTCAAAAATAAAACATGCAATAACACTCCAATATGTGTGAAACCATGGTCAGAAACCCATGAACATGTTGGAAATCAACTGCCACATGCAATGGAGCACCAGTTTGAAAGAGGTTACATCACCACACCCACTTGAGTGTGTGTGGCCATGTGGATCATTGCGGTTTCGAAAAGAAAACATGCAATGACACTCCAATATATTTCAAACAATGGTCAGAAACGCCATGAACATGTTGGAATTATACTGCCACATGCAATGGAGCACCAGTTTAAAATAGGTTACATCACCACACCCACTTAAGTGTGTGTGGCCATGTGGATCATTGTGGTCTGGAAAAGAAAACATGTGGCAAACCATGGTCAAAAACCCCAGGAACATGTTGCAATTCAACTGCCACATGCAATGGAGAACGAGTTTGAAAGAGGATACATCACCACACCCACTTGAGTGTGTGTAGCCATGTGGATCATTGTGGTTTGGAAAAGAACACATCCAATGGCACTCCAATATGTGTCAAACCATGGTCAGAAACCCCAGGAACATGCTAGCATTCAACTGCCACATGCAATGGAGAACCTGAAGTGTGTGTGGCCATGTGGGTCATTGTGGTTTGGAAAAGAACACACGCAATGACACTCCAATATGTGTGAAATCATGGTTAGAAATCCCAGCAACATGTTGGAATTCAACTGCCACATGCAATGGAGCAACAATTTGAAAGAGGTTGCATCACCACACCCACTTGAGTGTGTGTGGCCATGTGGATCATTGTGGTTTGGAAAAGAAAACATGCAATGACACTCCAATATGTGTCAAACCATGGTAAGAAACCCAGGAACATGCTGGAATCCAACTGCCACGTGCAATGGAGCACCAGTTTGAAAGAGGTTGAATCACGACATCCACTTGAGTGTGTGTGGCCATGTGGATCATTGTGTTTTAGAAAAGAACGCATGAAAGGACACTCCAATATTTGTTAAACCATAGTCAAAAACCCCATGAACATGTTGGAATTCAACGCCACATGCAATGAAACACCAGTTTGAAAGAGGATGTATCACCACATCCACTTGAGTGTGTGTGGCCATGTGGATCATTGTGGTTTGGAAAATAAAATATGTAATGACACTCCAATATGTGTCAAACCATGGTCAGGATCCCCACGAACATGTGGGAATTCAACTGCCACATGCAATGGAGCACCAGTTTGAAAGAGGGTGCTCGACCACACCCACTTTAGTGTGTGTGGCCATGTGGACCATTGTAGTTTGGAAAACATGACATGCAATGACACTACAATATGTGTCAAACCATTGTAAAAACCCTAGGAACATGTTGGAATTCAACGCCACATGCAATGAAACACCAGTTTGAAAGAGGATGTATCACCACACCCACTTGAGTGTGTGTGCTCATGTGGATCATTGTGGTTTCAAAAATAAAACATGCAATAACACTCCAATATGCGTGAAACCATGGTCAGAAACCCATGAACATGTTGGAAATCAACTGCCACATGCAATGGAGCACAAGTTTGTAAGAGGTTACATCACCACACCCACTTGAGTGTGTGTGGCCATGTGGATCATTCCGGTTTCGAAAAGAAAACATGCAATGACACTCCAATATATTTCAAACAATGGTCAGAAACGCCATGAACATGTTGGAATTATACTGCCACATGCAATGGAGCACCAGTTTAAAATAGGTTACATCACCACACCAACTTAAGTGTGTGTGGCCATGTGGATCATTGTGGTCTGGAAAAGAAAACATGTGGCAAACAATGGTCAAAAACCCCAGGAACATGTTGCAATTCAACTGCCACATGCAATGGAGAACTAGTTTGAAAGAGGATGCATCACCACACCCACTTGAGTGTGTGTAGCCATGTGGATCATTGTGGTTTGGAAAAGAACACATGCAATGGCACTCCAATATGTGTCAAACCATGGTCAGAAAACCAGGAACATGCTAGAATTCAACTGCCACATGCAATGGAGAACCTGAAGTGTCTGTGGCCATATGGGTCATTGTGGTTTGGAAAAGAACACACGCAATGACACTCCAATATGTGTGAAAGCATGGTTAGAAACCCCAGGAACATGTTGGAATTCAACTGGCACATCCAACGGAGCACCAATTTCAAAGAGGTTGCATCACCACACCAACTTGAGTGTGTGTGGCCATGTGGATCATTGTGGTATGAAAAAGAAACATGTAATGACACTCCAAATATGTGTCAAACCATTGTTAGGAACCCTAGGAACATGGTGGAATTCAACCACCACATACAATGGAGCAGCAGTTTGAAAGAGGTTGCATCACCACACCCACTTGAGTGTGTGTGGCCATGTGGATCAATGTGGTTTGGAAAACAAAACATGCAATGAAACTCCAATATGTGTGAAACCATTGTAAAAACCCTAGGAACATGTTCAAATTCGAAGGCCGCATGCAATGGAGCGCCAGTTTGAAAGAGGTTGCATCAGCACACCCACTTGAGTGTGTTTGGCCATGTGAATCATTGTGGTTTGGAAAAGAAAACATGCAATGACGCTCCAATATGTGTCAAACCATGGTTCAAACTAAGGAACATGTTGGAATTCAATTGCCACATGCAATGGAGCAACAATTTGAAAGAGGATGCATCACCACACCCACTTGAGTGTGTGTGGCCATGTGGATCATTGTGGTTTGGAAAAGCAAACATGCAATGACACTCAAATATGTGTCAAACCATGGTCAGAAACCCAGGAACATGCTGGAATCCAACTGCCACGTGCAATGGAGCACCAGTTTGAAAGAGGTTGAATCACGACATCCACTTGAGTGTGTGTGGCCATGTGGATCATTGTGTTTTAGAAAAGAACGCATGAAAGGACACTCCAATATTTGTTAAACCATAGTCAAAAACCCCATGAACATGTTGGAATTCAATGGCCACATGCAATGAAACACCAGTTTGAAAGAGGATGTATCACCACATCCACTTGAGTGTGTGTGGCCATGTGGATCATTGTGGTTTGGAAAATAAAATATGTAATGACACTCCAATATGTGTCAAACCATGGTCAGGATCCCCACAAACATGTGGGAATTCAACTGCCACATGCAATGGAACACCAGTTTGAAAGAGGTTGCTTAACCACACCCACTTTAGTGTGTGTGGCCATGTGGACCATTGTAGTTTGGAAAACATGACATGCAATGACAGTACAATATGTGTCAAAACCCTAGGAACATGTTCGAATTCAACAGCCGCATGCAATGAAGCACTAGTTTGAAAGAGGTTGGATCACCACACCCACTTGAGTGTGTGTGCTCATGTGGATCAGTGTGGTTTCAAAAATAAAACATGCAATAACACTCCAATATGTGTGAAACCATGGTCAGAAACCCATGAACATGTTGGAAATCAACTGCCACATGCAATGGAGCACAAGCTTGAAAGAGGTTACATCACCACACCCACTTGAGTGTGTGTGGCCATGTGGATCATTGCGGTTTCGAAAATAAAACATGCAATGACACTCCAATATATTTCAAACAATGGTCAGAAACGCCAGGAACATGTTGGAATTCAACTGCCACATGCAATGGAGCACCAGTTTGAAATAGGTTACATCACCACACCCACTTAAGTGTGTGTGGCCATGTGGATCATTGTGGTCTGGAAAAGAAAACATGTGGCAAACCATGGTCAAAAACCCCAGGAACATGTTGCAATTCAACTGCCACATGCAATGGAGAACCAGTTTGAAAGAGGATGCATCACCACACCCACTTGAGTGTGTGTAGCCATGTGGATCATTGTGGTTTGGAAAAGAACACTTGCAATGGCACTCCAATATGTGTCAAACCATGGTCAGAAACCCCAGGAACATGCTAGAATTCAACTGCCACATGCAATGGAGAACCTGAAGTGTGTGTGGCCATGTGGGTCATTGTGGTTTGGAAAAGAACACACGCAATGACACTCCAATATGTGTGAAATCATGGTTAGAAACCCCAGGAACATGTTGGAATTCAACTGCCACATCCAACGGAGCACCAATTTCAAAGAGGTTGCATCACCACACCAACTTGAGTGTGTGTGGCGCCATGTGGATCATTGTGGTATGAAAAAGAAACATGTAATGACACTCCAAATATGTGTCAAACCATGGTTAGAAACCCTAGGAACATGGTGGAATTCAACCGCCACATGCAATGGAGCACCAGTTTGAAATAGGTTGCATCACCACACCCACTTGAGTGTGTGTGGCCATGTGGATCATTGTGTTTTAGAAAAGAACGCATGAAAGGACACTCCAATATTTGTTAAACCATAGTCAAAACCCCATGAACATGTTGGAATTCAACGGCCACATGCAATGGAACACTAGTTTGAAAGAGGATGTATCACCACATCCACTTGAGTGTGTGTGGCCATGTGGATCATTGTGGTTTGGAAAATAAAATATGTAATGACACTCAAATATGTGTCAAACCATGGTTCAAACTAAGGAACATGTTGGAATTCAATTGCCACATGCAATGGAGCAACAATTTGAAAGAGGTTGCATCACCACACCCACTTGAGTGTGTGTGGCCATGTGGATCATTGTGGTTTGGAAAAGAAAACATGCAATGACACTCCAATATGTGTCAAACCATGGTCAGAAACCCAGGAACATGCTGGAATCCAACTGCCACGTGCAATGGAGCACCAGTTTGAAAGAGGTTGAATCACGACATCCACTTGAGTGTGTGTGGCCATGTGGATCATTGTGTTTTAGAAAAGAACGCATGAAAGGACACTCCAATATTTGTTAAACCATAGTCAAATACCCCATGAACATGTTGGAATTCAACGCCACATGCAATGAAACACCAGTTTGAAAGAGGATGTATCACCACATCCACTTGAGTGTGTGTGGCCATGTGGATCATTGTGGTTTGGAAAATAAAATATGTAATGACACTCCAATATGTGTCAAACCATGGTCAGGATCCCCACGAACATGTGGGAATTCAACTGCCACATGCAATGGAGCACCAGTTTGAAAGAGGGTGCTCGACCACACCCACTTTAGTGTGTGTGGCCATGTGGACCATTGTAGTTTGGAAAACATGACATGCAATGACACTACAATATGTGTCAAACCATTGTCAAAACCCTAGGAACATGTTCGAATTCAACAGCCGCATGCAATGAAGCACTAGTTTGAAAGAGGTTGGATCACCACACCCACTTGAGTGTGTGTGCCCATGTGGATCAGTGTGGTTTCAAAAATAAAACATGCAATAACACTCCAATATGTGTGAAACCATGGTCAGAAACCCATGAACATGTTGGAAATCAACTGCCACATGCAATTGAGCACAAGCTTGAAAGAGGTTGCATCACCACACCCACTTGAGTGTGTGTGGCCATGTGGATCATTGCGGTTTCGAAAAGAAAACATGCAATGACACTCCAATATATTTCAAACAATGGTCAGAAACGCGAGGAACATGTTGGAATTCAACTGCCACATGCAATGGAGCACCAGTTTAAAATAGGTTACATCACCACACCCACTTAAGTGTGTGTGGCCATGTGGATCATTGTGGTCTGGAAAAGAAAACATGTGGCAAACCATGGTCAAAAACCCCAGGAACATGTTGCAATTCAACTGCCACATGCAATGGAGAACCAGTTTGAAAGAGGATGCATCACCACACCCAGTTGAGTGTGTGTAGCCATGTGGATCATTGTGGTTTGGAAAAGAACACATGCAATGGCACTCCAATATGTGTCAAACCATGGTCAGAAACCCGAGGAACATGCTAGAATTCAACTGCCACATGCAATGGAGAACCTGAAGTGTGTGTGGCCATGTGGGTCATTGTGGTTTGGAAAAGAACACACGCAATGACACTCCAATATGTGAGAAATCATGGTTAGAAACCCCAGGAACATGTTGGAATCCAACTGCCATATCCAACGGAGCACCAATTTCAAAGAGGTTGCATCACCACACCAACTTGCGTGTGTGGCGCCATGTGGATCATTGTGGTATGAAAAAGAAACATGTAATGACACTCCAAATATGTGTCAAACCATGGTTAGAAACCCTAGGAACATGGTGGAATTCAACCGCCACATGTAATGGAGCACCAGTTTGAAATAGGTTGCATCACCACACCCACTTGAGTGTGTGTGGCCATGTGGATCATTGTGGTCAGGAAAAGAAAACATTTGGCAAACCATGGTCAAAAACCCCAGGAACATGTTGCAATTCAACTGCCACATGCAATGGAGAACCAGTTTGAAAGAGGATGCATCACCACACCCACTTGAGTGTGTGTAGCCATGTGGATCATTGTGGTTTGGAAAAGAACACTTGCAATGGCACTCCAATATGTGTCAAACCATGGTCAGAAACCCCAGGAACATGCTAGAATTCAACTGCCACATGCAATGGAGAACCTGAAGTGTGTGTGGCCATGTGGGTCATTGTGGTTTGGAAAAGAACACACGCAATGACACTCCAATATGTGTGAAATCATGGTTAGAAACCCCAGGAACATGTTGGAATTCAACTGCCACATCCAACGGAGCACCAATTTCAAAGAGGTTGCATCACCACACCAACTTGAGTGTGTGTGGCGCCATGTGGATCATTGTGGTATGAAAAAGAAACATGTAATGACACTCCAAATATGTGTCAAACCATGGTTAGAAACCCTAGGAACATGGTGGAATTCAACCGCCACATGCAATGGAGCACCAGTTTGAAATAGGTTGCATCACCACACCCACTTGAGTGTGTGTGGCCATGTGGATCATTGTGTTTTAGAAAAGAACGCATGAAAGGACACTCCAATATTTGTTAAACCATAGTCAAAACCCCATGAACATGTTGGAATTCAACGGCCACATGCAATGGAACACTAGTTTGAAAGAGGATGTATCACCACATCCACTTGAGTGTGTGTGGCCATGTGGATCATTGTGGTTTGGAAAATAAAATATGTAATGACACTCAAATATGTGTCAAACCATGGTTCAAACTAAGGAACATGTTGGAATTCAATTGCCACATGCAATGGAGCAACAATTTGAAAGAGGTTGCATCACCACACCCACTTGAGTGTGTGTGGCCATGTGGATCATTGTGGTTTGGAAAAGAAAACATGCAATGACACTCCAATATGTGTCAAACCATGGTCAGAAACCCAGGAACATGCTGGAATCCAACTGCCACGTGCAATGGAGCACCAGTTTGAAAGAGGTTGAATCACGACATCCACTTGAGTGTGTGTGGCCATGTGGATCATTGTGTTTTAGAAAAGAACGCATGAAAGGACACTCCAATATTTGTTAAACCATAGTCAAAAACCCCATGAACATGTTGGAATTCAACGCCACATGCAATGAAACACCAGTTTGAAAGAGGATGTATCACCACATCCACTTGAGTGTGTGTGGCCATGTGGATCATTGTGGTTTGGAAAATAAAATATGTAATGACACTCCAATATGTGTCAAACCATGGTCAGGATCCCCACGAACATGTGGGAATTCAACTGCCACATGCAATGGAGCACCAGTTTGAAAGAGGGTGCTCGACCACACCCACTTTAGTGTGTGTGGCCATGTGGACCATTGTAGTTTGGAAAACATGACATGCAATGACACTACAATATGTGTCAAACCATTGTAAAAACCCTAGGAACATGTTGGAATTCAACGCCACATGCAATGAAACACCAGTTTGAAAGAGGATGTATCACCACACCCACTTGAGTGTGTGTGCTCATGTGGATCATTGTGGTTTCAAAAATAAAACATGCAATAACACTCCAATATGCGTGAAACCATGGTCAGAAACCCATGAACATGTTGGAAATCAACTGCCACATGCAATGGAGCACAAGTTTGTAAGAGGTTACATCACCACACCCACTTGAGTGTGTGTGGCCATGTGGATCATTCCGGTTTCGAAAAGAAAACATGCAATGACACTCCAATATATTTCAAACAATGGTCAGAAACGCCATGAACATGTTGGAATTATACTGCCACATGCAATGGAGCACCAGTTTAAAATAGGTTACATCACCACACCAACTTAAGTGTGTGTGGCCATGTGGATCATTGTGGTCTGGAAAAGAAAACATGTGGCAAACAATGGTCAAAAACCCCAGGAACATGTTGCAATTCAACTGCCACATGCAATGGAGAACTAGTTTGAAAGAGGATGCATCACCACACCCACTTGAGTGTGTGTAGCCATGTGGATCATTGTGGTTTGGAAAAGAACACATGCAATGGCACTCCAATATGTGTCAAACCATGGTCAGAAAACCAGGAACATGCTAGAATTCAACTGCCACATGCAATGGAGAACCTGAAGTGTCTGTGGCCATATGGGTCATTGTGGTTTGGAAAAGAACACACGCAATGACACTCCAATATGTGTGAAAGCATGGTTAGAAACCCCAGGAACATGTTGGAATTCAACTGGCACATCCAACGGAGCACCAATTTCAAAGAGGTTGCATCACCACACCAACTTGAGTGTGTGTGGCCATGTGGATCATTGTGGTATGAAAAAGAAACATGTAATGACACTCCAAATATGTGTCAAACCATTGTTAGGAACCCTAGGAACATGGTGGAATTCAACCACCACATACAATGGAGCAGCAGTTTGAAAGAGGTTGCATCACCACACCCACTTGAGTGTGTGTGGCCATGTGGATCAATGTGGTTTGGAAAACAAAACATGCAATGAAACTCCAATATGTGTGAAACCATTGTAAAAACCCCAGGAACATGTTCAAATTCGAAGGCCGCATGCAATGGAGCGCCAGTTTGAAAGAGGTTGCATCAGCACACCCACTTGAGTGTGTTTGGCCATGTGAATCATTGTGGTTTGGAAAAGAAAACATGCAATGACGCTCCAATATGTGTCAAACCATGGTTCAAACTAAGGAACATGTTGGAATTCAATTGCCACATGCAATGGAGCAACAATTTGAAAGAGGATGCATCACCACACCCACTTGAGTGTGTGTGGCCATGTGGATCATTGTGGTTTGGAAAAGCAAACATGCAATGACACTCAAATATGTGTCAAACCATGGTCAGAAACCCAGGAACATGCTGGAATCCAACTGCCACGTGCAATGGAGCACCAGTTTGAAAGAGGTTGAATCACGACATCCACTTGAGTGTGTGTGGCCATGTGGATCATTGTGTTTTAGAAAAGAACGCATGAAAGGACACTCCAATATTTGTTAAACCATAGTCAAAAACCCCATGAACATGTTGGAATTCAATGGCCACATGCAATGAAACACCAGTTTGAAAGAGGATGTATCACCACATCCACTTGAGTGTGTGTGGCCATGTGGATCATTGTGGTTTGGAAAATAAAATATGTAATGACACTCCAATATGTGTCAAACCATGGTCAGGATCCCCACAAACATGTGGGAATTCAACTGCCACATGCAATGGAACACCAGTTTGAAAGAGGTTGCTTAACCACACCCACTTTAGTGTGTGTGGCCATGTGGACCATTGTAGTTTGGAAAACATGACATGCAATGACAGTACAATATGTGTCAAAACCCTAGGAACATGTTCGAATTCAACAGCCGCATGCAATGAAGCACTAGTTTGAAAGAGGTTGGATCACCACACCCACTTGAGTGTGCGTGCTCATGTGGATCAGTGTGGTTTCAAAAATAAAACATGCAATAACACTCCAATATGTGTGAAACCATGGTCAGAAACCCATGAACATGTTGGAAATCAACTGCCACATGCAATGGAGCACAAGCTTGAAAGAGGTTACATCACCACACCCACTTGAGTGTGTGTGGCCATGTGGATCATTGCGGTTTCGAAAATAAAACATGCAATGACACTCCAATATATTTCAAACAATGGTCAGAAACGCCAGGAACATGTTGGAATTCAACTGCCACATGCAATGGAGCACCAGTTTGAAATAGGTTACATCACCACACCCACTTAAGTGTGTGTGGCCATGTGGATCATTGTGGTCTGGAAAAGAAAACATGTGGCAAACCATGGTCAAAAACCCCAGGAACATGTTGCAATTCAACTGCCACATGCAATGGAGAACCAGTTTGAAAGAGGATGCATCACCACACCCACTTGAGTGTGTGTAGCCATGTGGATCATTGTGGTTTGGAAAAGAACACTTGCAATGGCACTCCAATATGTGTCAAACCATGGTCAGAAACCCCAGGAACATGCTAGAATTCAACTGCCACATGCAATGGAGAACCTGAAGTGTGTGTGGCCATGTGGGTCATTGTGGTTTGGAAAAGAACACACGCAATGACACTCCAATATGTGTGAAATCATGGTTAGAAACCCCAGGAACATGTTGGAATTCAACTGCCACATCCAACGGAGCACCAATTTCAAAGAGGTTGCATCACCACACCAACTTGAGTGTGTGTGGCGCCATGTGGATCATTGTGGTATGAAAAAGAAACATGTAATGACACTCCAAATATGTGTCAAACCATGGTTAGAAACCCTAGGAACATGGTGGAATTCAACCGCCACATGCAATGGAGCACCAGTTTGAAATAGGTTGAATCACGACATCCACTTGAGTGTGTGTGGCCATGTGGATCATTGTGTTTTAGAAAAGAACGCATGAAAGGACACTCCAATATTTGTTAAACCATAGTCAAAAACCCCATGAACATGTTGGAATTCAACGCCACATGCAATGAAACACCAGTTTGAAAGAGGATGTATCACCACATCCACTTGAGTGTGTGTGGCCATGTGGATCATTGTGGTTTGGAAAATAAAATATGTAATGACACTCCAATATGTGTCAAACCATGGTCAGGATCCCCACGAACATGTGGGAATTCAACTGCCACATGCAATGGAGCACCAGTTTGAAAGAGGGTGCTCGACCACACCCACTTTAGTGTGTGTGGCCATGTGGACCATTGTAGTTTGGAAAACATGACATGCAATGACACTACAATATGTGTCAAACCATTGTCAAAACCCTAGGAACATGTTCGAATTCAACAGCCGCATGCAATGAAGCACTAGTTTGAAAGAGGTTGGATCACCACACCCACTTGAGTGTGTGTGCCCATGTGGATCAGTGTGGTTTCAAAAATAAAACATGCAATAACACTCCAATATGTGTGAAACCATGGTCAGAAACCCATGAACATGTTGGAAATCAACTGCCACATGCAATTGAGCACAAGCTTGAAAGAGGTTGCATCACCACACCCACTTGAGTGTGTGTGGCCATGTGGATCATTGCGGTTTCGAAAAGAAAACATGCAATGACACTCCAATATATTTCAAACAATGGTCAGAAACGCGAGAAACATGTTGGAATTCAACTGCCACATGCAATGGAGCACCAGTTTAAAATAGGTTACATCACCACACTCACTTAAGTGTGTGTGGCCATGTGGATCATTGTGGTCTGGAAAAGAAAACATGTGGCAAACCATGGTCAAAAACCCCAGGAACATGTTGCAATTCAACTGCCACATGCAATGGAGAACCAGTTTGAAAGAGGATGCATCACCACACCCAGTTGAGTGTGTGTAGCCATGTGGATCATTGTGGTTTGGAAAAGAACACATGCAATGGCACTCCAATATGTGTCAAACCATGGTCAGAAACCCGAGGAACATGCTAGAATTCAACTGCCACATGCAATGGAGAACCTGAAGTGTGTGTGGCCATGTGGGTCATTGTGGTTTGGAAAAGAACACACGCAATGACACTCCAATATGTGAGAAATCATGGTTAGAAACCCCAGGAACATGTTGGAATCCAACTGCCATATCCAACGGAGCACCAATTTCAAAGAGGTTGCATCCCCACACCAACTTGCGTGTGTGGCGCCATGTGGATCATTGTGGTATGAAAAAGAAACATGTAATGACACTCCAAATATGTGTCAAACCATGGTTAGAAACCCTAGGAACATGGTGGAAATCAACTGCCACATGCAATGGAGCACAAGCTTGAAAGAGGTTGCATCACCACACCCACTTGAGTGTGTGTGGCCATGTGGATCATTGCGGTTTCGAAAAGCAAACATGCAATGACACTCCAATATATTTCAAACAATGGTCAGAAACGCCAGGAACATGTTGGAATTCAACTGCCACATGCAATGGAGCACCAGTTTAAAATAGGTTACATCACCACACCCACTTAAGTGTGTGTGGCCATGTGGATCATTGTGGTCTGGAAAAGAAAACATGTGGCAAACCATGGTCAAAAACCCCAGGAACATGTTGCAATTCAACTGCCACATGCAATGGAGAACCAGTTTGAAAGAGGTTGCATCACCACACCAACTTGAGTGTGTGTGGCCATGTGAATCATTGTGGTTTGGAAAAGAAAACATGCAATGACGCTCCAATATGTGTCAAACCATGGTTCAAACTAAGGAACATGTTGGAATTCAATTGCCACATGCAATGGAGCAACAATTTGAAAGAGGTTGCATCACCACACCCACTTGAGTGTGTGTGGCCATGTGGATCATTGTGGTTTGGAAAAGCAAACATGCAATGACACTCCAATATGTGTCAAACCATGGTCAGAAACACAGGAACATGCTGGAATCCAACTGCCACGTGAAATGGAGCACCAGTTTGAAAGAGGTTGAATCACGACATCCACTTGAGTGTGTGTGGCCATGTGGATCATTGTGTTTTAGAAAAGAACGCATGAAAGGACACTCCAATATTTGTTAAACCATAGTCAAAAACCCCATGAACATGTTGGAATTCAACTTCCACATACAATGAAACACAGGTTTGAAAGAGGATGTATCACCACATCCACTTGAGTGTGTATGTCCATGTGGATCATTGTGGTTTGGAAAATAAAATATGCAATGAAACTCCAATATGTGTCAAAGCATGGTCCGAAACCCCACGAACATGTGGGAATTTAACTACCACATGCAATGGAGCACCAGTTTGAAAGAGGTTGCTTGACCACACCCACTTTAGTGTGTGTGGCCATGTGGACCATTGTAGTTTGGAAAAAGTAACATGCAATGACACTACAATATGTGTCAAACCATTGTCAAAACCCTAGGAACATGTTTGAATTCAACAGCCACATGCAATGAAGCACTAGTTTGAAAGATGTTGGGTCACCACACCCACTTGAGTGTGTGTGCTCATGTGGATCATTGTGGTTTCAAAAATAAAACATGCAATAACACTCCAATATGTGTCAAACCATGGTTAGAAACCCCAAGAACATGTTGGAATTCAACTGCCACATGCAATGGAGCACTCGTTTAAAAGAGGTTGCATCACCAAACTGACTTGAGTGTGTGTGGCCATGTGGATCATTGTGGTTTGGAAAATAGCACATGCAATGACACTCCAATATGTGTCAAACCATGGTTAGGAACCCAAAGAACATGTTGGAATTCAATTGCCACGTGTAATGGAGCACGAGTTTGAAAAAGGTTGCACCACCACACCCACTTGAGTTTGTGTGGCCATGTGGTTGATTGTGGTTTCAAAAAGAAAACATGCAATGACACTCCAATATGTGTCAAACCATGGTCCGAAACCTTAGGAACATGTCGGAATTCAACTGCCACATGCAATGGAGCACCAGTTTGAAATAGGTTTCATCACCACACCCACTTCACTGAGTGTGTCCATGTGGATCATTGTGGTTTTGAAAATTAAACATGCAATGACACTCCAATATGTGTCAAACCATGGTCAGAAACCCATGAACATGTTGGAATTCAACTACCACACGCACTGGAGCACCAGTTTGAAAGAGGTTGCATCACCACACCCTCTTGAGTGTGTGTGGCCATGTGGATCATTGTATTTTGGAAAAGAAAACATGCAATGACACTCCAATATGTGTCAAGCCATTCTAAAAACCCGAGGAACATGTTCAAATTCGAAGGCCGTATGCAATGGAGCACCACCTTGAAAGAGGTTGCATCACCACACCCACTTGAGTGTGCGTGGCCATGTGAATCATTGTGGTTTGGAAAAGAAAACATGCAATGACACTCCAATATGTGTCAAACCATGGTTCAAACTAAGGAACATCTTGGAATTCAATTGCCACATGCAATGGAGCACCAGTTTGAAAGAGGTTGTATCACCACATTCACTTGAGTGTGTGTGGCCATGTGGATCATTGTGGTTTGGAAAACAAAACATGCAATGGCACTCCAATATGTGTCAAACCATGGTTAGAAACCCCAGGAACATGCTGGAATTCAACTGCCACGTGCCATGTAGCACCAATTTGAAAGAGGTTGAATCACCACATCCACTTGAGTGTGTGTGGCCATGTGGATCATTGCATTTTGCAAAAAAACGCGTGCAAGGACACTCCAATATTTGTTAAACCATAGTGAAAAACCCATGGACATGTTGGAATTCAACTGCCACATGCAATGACGCACTAATTAGAAACAGGTTGCATCACCACACCCACTTGAGTGTTTGTGTCCATGTGGATGATTGTGGTTTCGAAAAGAAAACATGCAATGACACTCCAATATGTGTCAAACCATGGTCAGAAACGTAGGAACATGTTGGAATTCAACTTGCACCTGCAATGGAGCACCAGTTTGAAAGTGGTTGCATCACCACACCCACTTGAGTGTTCGTGGCCATTCGTATCATTCTGGTTTGGAAAAGAACACATGGAATGGCACTCCAATATGTGTTAGGCCATGGTCAGAAATCCTAGGAACATGTTGGAATTCAACTAAGACATGCAATGGAGCACCAGTTTGAATGAGGTTTGGATCACCACACCCACTTGAGTGTGTGTGGCCATGGGGATCATTGTGGTTTGGAAAAGGGAACATGTCATGACACTCCAATAAGTGTCAATCCATGGTCAGAAACCCTAGGAAAATGTTGCAATTCAACTAGCACATGTAATGGACCACCAGTTTGAAAGAGGTTGCATCACCACACCCACTTGAGTATTTGTGGTCATTCGAATCATTGTGGTTTGGAAAAGAACACATGAAATGGCACTCCAATATGTGTCAAAAAATGGTCAGAAACCCCAGGAACATGTTGGAATTCAACTACCACATGCAATGGAGCACAAGTTTGAAAGAGGTTGCATCACCACACCCACTTGAGTGTGTGTGGCCATGTGGTTCATTGTGGTTCCGAAAAGAAAACATGCAATGACAATCCAATATATGTCAAATCATGGTCAGAAACCCCAGGAACATGTTTGAATTCAACTGCCACATGAAATTGAGTACGAGTTTAAAATAGGTTACATCACCACACCCACTTAAGTGTGTGTGGCCATGTGGATCATTGTGGTTTGGAAAATAAAACATGCAATGAAACTCCAATATGTGTCAAACCATGGTCAAAAACCCATGAACATGTTGGAAATCAACTTCCACATGCAATGGAGTACCAGTTTGAAAGAGGTTGCATCACCACACCCACTTGAGTGTGTGGTCATGTGGATCATTGTGGTTTGGAAAAAGAAAAAATTGCAAGCGCAGTCCAATATGTGTCAAACCATTGTAAAAACCCCTGGAACATGTTCGAATTCAACTGCCACATGCAATGAAGAACTAGTTAGAAAGAGGTTGCATCACAACACCCACTTGAGTGTGTGTGGCCATGTGGATGATTTTGGTTATTAAAAGAAAACATGCAATGACACTCCAATATGTGTCAAACCATTGTTAGTTTTATACCTTCAAAACCTTATTAGCTCTTGTAGCTCAGAGCTCCCCCTGGGTCTTGGGATATATAGATAGATAGAACACGTTAGGTATATCACCATGTTGTAGAGTTTTTGGGTTGATCATGATTTAGCTTTCCAAGAATTGATGCCAAACTTTGAATAAAATAAGGGTGCCATAGTAGATTATCAATTAGCCTTCAAAACCATGTGGGTTTCGGAAGCACAAACCTCCAATTGAAACAAGTGATGTAGGGATATATATACTTTCATAACTAGAGTATAACCATGCCATGATTTGGTCAATAGGAGATAGTATGAAGATGTGAGCTTCTGCCAAAGTAGGCATGTTGATAAGATTTGCAGAAATTATTATTTTCTTGCCTGCAAAACCATCAAGATCAAGTGGGATATTGCTAAATATTTCTAGACTTAGCCATTTTTTTTGTAGATTTAGGTTTTTTGACTAGAATATAAGATGGGATGTTTTTGATTGGTTGGAAGGTACCAAAGCATCATCAAGTGGATGATGTTTAAGTGTACATGGAGTAGAAATGATCAATGCTTGATATTGGTCTTCATTGACTAGGTAGCTTCTAGAAAGAATTAGTGCTAAACTGATCTGATTAAGGGTTTTAATGAGCACCTAGTGGGTAGAGACCTGATGGATCTGAGTATGGCGCCCAGAAAAATGCTGGAGCAGTGATAATGTAGAACTCGTTGGGAACCCCAAGAGGAAGGTATGATGAGCACAGCAACAAGTTTCCCTCAGTTATGAAACCAAGGTTTAATCGAACCAGTAGGAGCAAGGAAACACCCCAAAGGTGTTACTAGCTGAGCTTTGGCAGGGCGCTTTACCGATGCTAGTAGCAACGTGGAAACCTGCACAACACAACCACAGAACTTTGTCCCCAACTTGCGATGAGGTTGTCAATCTCACCGTGTTTTGCGGAAAACAAAGGATTAAACGTATCGAATGGAAAGAAGTAAAAGTTTACAGAAAGTAAACACAAAGTAGTAAAAGATTGTAGATTGTATGTAAAAGACAAGGACCGGGATCAACAGTTCACTAGAGGTGGCTCTCCTTAAGATAGATAACATGCTGGGTGAACAAATTACAGCGGGGCAATTGACAAACATCAAGAAAGCAATACATGCATATACTAATCATCTTGACTCCTTTGAGACTTGATTGGGCATTACAACATTATACATAGACCGCCATCCAACTGCATCTATGTCTAATAATCCACCTTCAGGTTATCATCCGAACCCCCTCCAGTATTAAGTTGTAAGCAACAGATTATTGCTTTATGAACTGCGCTTAAAGTAAAAAATACGATTGTTCTATGAACAAAGGATTGTTGTTTTCTCCCTAGTAGCAACATCACATCTAGTACCTTAGAGATTTCTGTCACTTCCCCAGATTACCAGAGGCATGAACCCACTATCGAGCATAAATACTAACTCTTGGAGTTGCTTTAATCTACTTGGCCAAGATAGCTACTAATAACGGAAAGCATGCAAGATCACAAATAACAAAGACATGATAGAATCAATAATCAATCTGAAATAGCATCTCAATATCCATCGGATCCGCGCAAACACAACATGCAGAATTACAAATAAATGATCTTGATCATGAACAGAGCTCACAAGATCTAAACATGAAAGCACAAAGGAGGAGAACAATCCATCTAGCTACTACATGGATCCGTAGTCCAAGGATGAACTACTCACGCATCACACCGGAGGCGTACATGATGATGAAGAAGCCTCCGGGGTGAATTCCCCTCTCCGGCAGGGTGCAGAAGGGGAGGAGATGGAGATGACGGCGGCTACAGACTCTTTCGGGGATTTTTGATTGGGCCCTTAGGGTTTTCGTCCCGAGGGCATCTTATAGGAGGAAGGGGAGGCCGAGGGGGTGCCAGGGGCCACCACACCACCCCCTGGCACGAGCCCAGCCTGGCCGCGTGGCCAGGTGGTGTGGCCGGCCTCTGGCCCCTCTCCGTCTCGTATTGTGGCATATGATGACTTCCAGAAAAATAGGCACTTGGCTTTTGTCCTGTCCAATTCCGAGAATATTCATTTTCTGACTTTCCTGGAACCAAAAAACAGCAGAAAACAGGCAGCTGGCACTATGGCTCTTGTTAATAGGTTAGTCCAAGAAATCATATGAAAAGTACTCCAAAAGTTGGAACAAAACACAAGAAAGTGGATAAAACCAAGCATGGAACATCAAAAATTATAGATAAATTTGCAATGTATCAACATCCCCAAGCTTAACTCCTGCTCGTCCTCGAGTAGGTAAGTGATAAAAATAAAGAATAATTTTTGAGGTGACATGCACCATCAAAGACTTGATCAAAGTATTTGTAAAACATTCAAAGCTGGGATCATAGTACTTCAATCATAACATGAAAGACAAACTTCTAGCAATAAGACAAACAAACTATGATGCAACATGAAAAGGCACAAACAAAAGATTCATGAATAACAATGCTTTGCAAGACGTTTGTCTGTTGCACATAAAGAAAACATAGCATAATAGTATTCAGTTTGTCCCTCAATAGAGTAGCAAATATAAATGCATAGGACACCTTCATAGTTCATAAGAGTGACTAGATACAAATAGTTTAAAACAAGCAATATCAAGTTATGCATCAATCAACTAGTCTTGGGACAATGCACATAGAACTAAGAATGGCCACTATGCTCTCAAAGTAGGTGCATAAAGATAGAAGGTGGAGACTCAATATAATGGTGGAAGAAAGGCCCTTTTTTATAAAAGGAAGTATGGATTCAAGTCTCATAAAGAGCTTCCAAAAATTATGGTACTTATATCTTTCAGCTCTCATTGCCCCTATCATAAGCATCTTGAAGTGGTTAAGGTTAAAGTGAACAAACTATGATGTACAAGCTTGACGAAGTATAAGTTAGAAATCTCATGTCCCTTGTATACGAGGGTCGCTCCTCATGCTACTCAAGTCTAGTCACCGGTAAGTTCTTATCATTTTAAGTATATGTGTATCATAGAGAACCGCCAACGGGGTACCCCTTGCCCGATGATACGGAAGAATCCCCATATCAAAATGACAAGGCAAGTAGACAACGAGCATCTTAGCAATCTTATTATTTACCATGGGAATACGGTGCTTTTTTTCTTTCTTTCCTCTTTTAATAATCTCTTTTTTTCTCTTTTCTCTTTTTTCACAATATAGGACTCTTTTTTTTATAAGAAGAATGCTTCATAGACAACTCATTATGGTTACGCTGCAGGTTTCTACCATGTCAGCATGGATTAGACCAGCGGCCCAGGCGTTTCTCTAACACATATACATAACTCCATGGACTTACAAGCTCCCCTTTCATTTCACACCGACGACATCCATATACAAAAGAGCATGATATCAACTAGGTACAAGTACCAAGTGCAATGTTGAAAGCGTTCCCCATGAAAGCATGGTTCTGCTAATTCCCAACAAATAAGTGCAAGCATATACAACATAGACGACACAATGGTTCAAGTTTATTAAGGGCAAGAAAAGTAAAGTGTGCCATCAAGTTCGTGAGAGCTTTAATCACTAGTTTTCTCATAATAAGTTTAATTTGGAAGGTAAACAAAAGCATGAATATACTTGGAATAGCGTAAGCTAGTAGGTAGGTATGGTGGACTCTTTGGAATAACTTGGTTTAGGGAGTTCGATGCATGAGTGGAACTCATACTTGGTTGTGGAGGCTAGCAAAAGACTAGGAGCGACAAACTAAGAGAGCAATAATGACCATAATCATGTAGAGCGACAAAACATCATTGATCAAAGCATAAAGTGATACTACAAGTTGAAAACTAAAGGATCATAAAGGCTATGGTGACTTGAGATAGTCATAACATGGTGTGAGCATGCGCCAAGTCAACCCAAATAAAGCATCAAAGGAGAATACCACTATACTATGCTTTAATATGCTAAAACAACGCATGATTCATCCAAGGCACATTAAGCAATCTCAATTGTTTATAACAAGTCATGCTACATCAAAGAATACTAAAAATAAAGCCAAAACAATATCAAGCATAGGCCACAGTCAAAAACAAGCTCTTTTTACCACATAAGCATGAACTTGCCTACTCTTTTCCAAACCAAACCAAACTATTTGCAAACCAATGAATGAAAGAGGGGGTACAACCAATTTATTCAAAAAACTAAGCAAACCAAAGGAAACGAAAAACCAAAATGAAAACAAAAAATAAGACGCTCCAAGAAAAACACAATTGTGCATGAAACAATAAAAATGAAGCGTTTGGAAGAAACCTGGGATTTTTATTGATGAAGAGGGGGATGCCTTGGGCATCCCCAAGCTTTGACACTTGTACTTCTTGGATATTTCTTGGGGTGACACGCGTGGCATCCCCAAGCTTGAGCTTTAGTACATCCTTCATCTCATTACTCATTCCTTCCATACAACTGAGATTTTTCCTTCATACAAAACTTCACACAATCTTTATTAGCAACATTAGTGTACTCAAGATAAATAAGTATTAAGGTTCAGTTCTAACACCAAATAAACTTCCATTAGAACACTAGCTACTGTAGTACTTACCTAAAAAATCTCAATTCCCCAAAAGAACTCAAAAAGGAACCAACAAGAAGCAAATGCAGAAAATGGCAGAAATCTGTCAAAACAGACTAGCAGGTAAATACAAATTTTTTCGAAGACCTTCTGTTGCTCAAATCAAAAAGTGTTGAACTAACGAAAGTTAGATAACAACCTGGGGCAGAATCACAAAAATTTACGCCTCAAAAAGACTTTCAGATATTTTACACGAATGTTTACGGTGAAGCACAGAAATCTGTTTCGGGACATCAACTTTCCCAATCATTACTTCTCTCTCACTAGAGGTTACTCTTGGCACAAAAAGCAAATAAAAAAGATAAGGAGAGGTTATTAAGAGGTAATAACTTCCAAGACTCATCTAAAACTTTTGGGTTATCTCCCAATAAGTACTTTTCTTTAACGCCTTTAAGTTAGGCATAAGAAGCAAGAAAAAGAATCAAGTGTTCTCAAATGAAGAAGCATTAAGACCAAATTTCTTGCCCTTACCTCTCTTACTTTTATTCTTAACCTTGGGGAAAATATGATTGTTTGGTGGAGAATAAAGGTGCATGGTCCCCTTTCCCACATCTATTATTGCTCCAAGGAGTCCTAATAGGGACCTTCCAAGTGTAATTTGTCCTTTTCCTGCACATTCAATAACAAGATAATCAGTAGAAATCATTTTCCCAAGGATCTTTGTAAACACTCCTTCAGCTATTCCAAGAGGTAATATGGTAGCATTATTAGCATGAGATATTTCTTGTCCTCCTTTAGTAAGCCCCCAAGTATTCAGAGATTCATAAATATCTTTTGGCATAAGGCAAAATTCAGACATGATATCACAGCGAGCTTGAAAAGTTTCAGTGTTTATCTCAATCTTTACTGTAGGGAGCCACTTTGATGGTCCAAAATTTATTGGAACATAATTGTGATGCTCCCTAAGCGTATTATAGCAATCTTTTAAGCTAGTAGTGCTAGTCTCAAGAGTGTTCAATCTAGCAAATATTCTTGTGAAAGAAATATCACTTTGGCTAGGCAAGTTGTAAGTGAGGATCAATTTCTTTATAGAATTAATAGCATCATCCTCATTACATTGGAGGAAATCTCCTCCCACAACAGAATCTAAATCATATCTATAGCAAAGAGCTATTCTAAGGTAAAAACAACTTAGGAACAAACTTTGAGTCATTTTAGGCTCAGTTTTTTCATGTAGATCAGAGATTCTAGACCAAGCTTCTTTAAAACTTTCTTCAATTCCTTGTTTAAAAGTGAAAATCATTTCCTTGGGGACATAGTGACTGGAGGAAGGCTAGACATAGTGGCAACTTAAGAAAGGAACTCATTTTTTGTGTGTTTTTGAAATAAGAAAGCTAACTAGTAAAACTAATTTTTGTGTATTTTTGAATAAAGAAAACAAGCAAACAAAGCAAAACAAAAATAACAAAGTAAAGAGATTGGTTATGAGGGACTCCCCTTGTGAAGATGTCCTTGACTCCCCGGCAATAGCGCCAGAAAAATGCTTGATGGCTCTGAGTATGGCGCCCAAAAATGCTGGAGCAATGATGATATAGAGCTTGTTGGGAACCCCAAGAGGAAGGTATGATGAGCACAGCATCAAGTTTCGCTCAGTTATGAAACCAAGGTTTACTCGAACCAGTAGGAGCAAGGAAACACCCCAAAGGTGTTACTAGCTGAGCTTTGGCAGGGCGCACTACCAGGGCTAGTAGCAACGTGGAGACCTACACAACACAACCACATAACTTTGTCCCCAACTTGCGATGAGGTTGCCAATCTCACCGTGTTTTGCGGAAAACAAAGGATTAAACGTATCGAATGGAAAGAAGTAATAGTTTGCAAAAAGTAAACACAAAGCAGTAAAAGATTGTAGATTGTATGTAAAATACAAGGACTGGGATCCATAGTCCACTAGAGGTGGCTCTCCTTAAGGTAGATAACATGCTGGGTGAACAAATTATAGCGGGGCAATTGACAAACATCAAGAAAGCAATACATGCATATACTAATCATCTTGCCTCCTTTGAGACTTGATTGGGCATATAGACCGCATCCAACTGCATCTATGACTAATAATCCACCTTCAGGTTATCATCTGAACCCCCTCCAGCATTAAGTTGCAAGCAAAAGATTATTGCTTTACGAACTACGTGTAAAGTAAACAATACGATTGTTCTATGAACAAATGATTGTTGTTTTGTCCCTAGTAGCAACAACACATCTAGTACCTTAGAGATTTATGTCACTTCCCCAGATTACTAGAGGCATGAACCCACTATCGAGCATGAATACTAACTCTTGGAGTTGCTAGAATCTACTTGGCCAAGATAGCTACTACCAACGGAAAGCATGAAAGATCACAAATAACAAAGACATGACAGAATCAATAATCAATCTGAAATAGCATCTCAATATATATTGGATCCCCGCAAACACAACATGCAGAATTACAAATAGATGATCTTGATCATGAACAGAGCTCACAAGATCTAAACATGAAAGCACAAAGGAGGAGAACCAGCCGTCTAGCTACTATATGGATCTGTAGTCTAAGGATGAACTACTCACGCATCACACCGAAGGCTTTCATGATGATGAAGAAGGCCTCCAGGGTGAATTCCCCTCTCCGGCAGGGTGCCGGGAAGAGCTTCAGATCCCTCCCGATCTATGGATGGAGATGACGGCGGCTACAGACTCTTTCGTGGATTTTTGATCGGGTCCTTAGGGTTTTCGTCTTGAGGGCATCTTATAGGCGGAAGGGGAGGCCGAGGGGGTGCTAGGGGCCACCACACCACCCCCTGGCGCGGGCCCATCCTGGCCGCGCGGCAAGGTGTTGTGGCCGGCCTCTGGCCCCCCTCTGTCTCGTATTCTGGCATCTGATGACTTCCGGAAAAGTAGGCACTTTGGCTTTTGTCCCGTCCAATTCTGAGAATATTCATTTTCTGACTTTCCTGGAACCAAAAACAGCAGAAAAAGGCAGCTGGCACTGTGGCTCTTGTTAATAGGTTAGTCCAAGAAATCATATGGAAAGTACTCAAAAGTTGGAACAAAACACAAGAAAGTGGATAAAAACCAAGCATGGAACATCAAAATTTTTAGATACATTTGCAATGTATCAAGACCAGACCAAGGAAATTCATCTACCAAGAAAAACAATCTACTGATATGGATACCATCAAGCCTAACTTGAGGTAGAGATGGGTATTTGAAAAGTTGGAGTTGAAATAAGGTGAGAGTCCTTGTTATTTCTACCAAGGGTAGAATTCACAACTCTATAAAAAGGTTTAGGAAAACCTAGAGATAAGAGTAGTTGAAAGTTTGGTCATGAAAACATAATGAGATAATATTATGTAGCTCTCCATAGTTTGGTAAAAAGAGGCTACTAAAATAGTTAGTGTTGCAAGGAAATCTTGGCTAAGGGTTTTGGAAACGCCAGAACATTTGAAAATATGAAAGATATGCCAAGACATTTTTGTTAAATATCTTTTGTAACTGATGGTGATGTAAGGAGTATATCATCTATTACACATTTATATGCAGAGGCATAGTCGGACAACAATTAAACACTTGAGCATTATACCAGAAAATATTTTTATTCCCCCTATTTTTTGCATTCTGTACAACTAATCAGGGTTGCTGAAATTGGGATGTTACAGAACTTTCCCCCTTAAAAGAATCTCATCCTGAGATTCGGGAGAGTAAGGTTAAGGATTTTTAGTTAGGGTTTGTGCTATGTGTTTCTAGCGTAGTAACTAACGATCTTCGTCTTTGAACGTGGTTATTACATCGGTGAAGTTGAGCTTCAATCTAATTGGAAGTACAGAGAGTTGAGCAGGTTCCAGTCCGGATTGTTATGGATGACCTTCTTCTATCTTCGGACTTGATGTCTTGAGGGAGTACGGGAGGTGAACAACCTCTAGATGGGACTTTGTGAAGTATTCTTCTGATGGTAGAGTCTATAGCTTGACGTCCTATCTATCAGGATCCACAATGTTTCTTTAGAGGCTTGTCGTAACCTATTTGATGGCTTAGGGTTAAACTTCTGAGGTTTCTTCTGGCAGATCATTAGTCTACTGCTGCGGGAAAGACACAGTCTTTCCCCCTGAGGATTAAACTAAGGTAACTCAAAGATGACGTCGATTATTCCTCCTTGGAGTCATCCTATGATGTTTTGAAGACTATCACCTACCTTCTTGCTGGAGTTGAAACCTTTAGATGACATTCGCAAACTGAGTCCTATGAGGCTCATATACTATTTATATTCGTACTTAGACTATCGGAGTAGTTGAATTAGCAGATCTTCTGGATGAGTAAGAACTGATGGATTTAGCGATTCTGCGGTATTTCAGGTTGGGTCTTCATGCATCCTTGTCTTTAGGATTTTGGAGTATTCTGGCCTTCTATTGAAGAACTTACCGTCGGTTGGGCAGAGGGGTCAAATATTCTCATTAGTCTTCTGGGGCTATCGGAAGATCTATTATACCGAAGGTTAGTGTAGTTAGGTCTTCACTTCTTGTCTTGGTTAGCCAGTCTTGTGGTTTCTTGGGGATAGTGGGGATCCCTCGGTGGTTGACTTCCGGCTTCAACAGGATTCTCGCTAGTGTCGGCAATGGAATGATGACACACAGTGTTTATGATGTGTGTTGAGGAATGAGTTTGATGAATTATGCCATCCTATTGAGGAGAAGTCTTTGAGTTTCTCTAACTTGACGATTTTGAACTCCTGGTTCTTGTGATGCCTTCCTCTCATCACTCCCGGGTTTAGTATGGGTCCTTGTTAGCGATAACTAACAGGGGGTGCCTGAGTTACTAGGTGGTGTGCTGATCCTTTAAAACCATTTATCTTAGGTCAATCAAGATAGAACATACATACCAGGTGAATAGAGCATAAGGGTCGTAATGTTCCTTGCAGACAGCACACATCAAGCAACACATCATGCACTTAGGCAAGCAAACATGACCTACTATGGAGACCAAGGAGTTAACTACTCGCGATATACAGGGATCCTATCTTAGGATTAATGATCCTAGGTATCACGATGTTACGGTCTGAGTCACTATCTGGCAGATGAAGCCTTCACCGAATCGTCATACCCTTCTTGGTATTGTAGATCTTGACTTCTTCAGATCATGAGGATTCTGCTGGTAGGGCAATCTTGTAGTCTCCTTGTGTTTGCTGATAGTTTCTTGTCTTCATCTCGTCATCACTGTCTTCACCGGGTTCTAGGTCCTATTTGTTTTGAAATCCGTATGTTTGGAATTTGGAAGAGAGATATATGAAACCATGTTTGAAGTAATTAAAATTATTAGAGGATACGGAGTCGAATCTTTCGAAAAGCTTTGAGAAGATAGTTTTTTAAATTCGGTGTTTCCAAAATTGTTTTCCTATCTAACAACCATGCTAACTAAGGTGCTCCTATAGTCAGGATGGCTCTGATACCAAGTTTGTGGGGCCCCTAGATAAATCCTCCGAGAATCCGTGTTATGCATACCACCACGATCCCATGATCAGTTAATCATGACACATAACCGACAAATATCAAAGTAAACAACCATTACTTAAGTGGGTACATGTCATACCTTATTTGCCATTGTGGCTTCATCGATCATCATCAGCAGAACTTCATAAAGCGTAGCGCCTGAGCCATGCCTTAACCTATAGGCAAATGACTGGGAGGCGGTCCTAACTCGCATAGTCATCAACATCACCTCCTTCGAATCTGACAAAAATAATAGCTGGGGAAAATGCTAGTGAGTAGTAGGAGGGCTCAGTGAGAGGTTCTTTTCTAAAATAGTCTCCCTTGTAGATATAGAATCTCCATATCTTTGTTAAAAACTTCAGTAAAACATTTAGAGAAAGTTGGGAAACACTAGGATTGGGTCACACATTTGTTCATTCCTTCCGATCATCCCATGACCAACTCCTTTCCTTCCTTTCTAACCATCCCATGGTCAAAACATTTCCAAAGCCTTTGCTTTCCAAAAACCTTTTTGAAATCAAAACTAGCACCGCTCTATAGCAGCCTTTCCAATCGTCCAGGACCATGGACACGGCTATTCAAATAGATTTAGACTCTGTAGAGGTTGTATACTTTACTCACACCATCTGGGTACCCTGCCCTGATCCCGCATAGATCTTGGGTCGAGTAACTGGTCAAGACCTTTGGAATGCCCACTCCAGTACAAGCGCCTACCCTATGAGTCGTTCCCCTCAACACCGGGATATCGGGTATCAAGGACCAATCAGAGTGCCTTTTCCACTACAAAAGTGTGCGCTTTCAATGAGAGGCTCGTAGTAACGCCCGATAGCCCACAGACCGTTCTTTTCTTCACTTCGTCGATGCTTTGTGGACCATTACAGGAGAAGACCCAGCCTCCAGGGATCGCCATCCCCTATAGTAGTTGTGAGACAACTCATACCGGAGTAATGTGGTTGCACAGGTTAATTGTTCTAGCAAACTGCAAAGAACCGGGTGCGTTTTCTTAAACATTGTTTCCTTATAGGTGTAACCATTTTTCAAACTCAAATCATTTTCCTTTTTTCAACACTCTCTTGGCAAGTTCCACTTACCAAGGTTTTTATTGAAAGCATTTTTTTAAACTTTCCTAGGGTCTTCCCATCCTATAGTTTTGCTTTAGTTAAAACAAGGTCTCTAAAGGGGTATGGTGTTACACACCAACTACCATACTAGGGACAAGTAGGTGTCATCACGGGGGTTGTACTTAGTAGTACAAAGGTGTAATGGGTTGGAGGAGCCAAGCCACTACCAGATATACGTCATCATAATATAAAACTCTGTAGTTTTCATAAACAGTAGATAAAACATGCATGAGTAAAATAGTAGAATAAGGCTTATGAGCAAGAAGGTGGCTTTCCTATGGTCAGCAATATGGAAATATGCCCCTAGACTTCTTCTTATAATACCAAGATAACCAATTAATCACCATCTTCTTCTGATCTTCGATATAATCGCAACTATCATCGTCATGGATAATACATGCAAGAAAATAGAGCACAACCAACACAAGGCATAAAAGCACCAATACAATACAACAATCAACATAAAACACAATATTCACTTCATTACGTCTTCATATATTGAGTTTGTTGCAATTGGAAATAATGGAAAAGCACTGGTGGAATTTCCTTTATGATTTATTTGCCAAAACCACTTAATAGAGGGGTTTGGAACTAAGTCTAGTGTCTATATGATACCAATGTAAAAAATGATATCAATAGATAGGTATTAAAAAACAAGGCCACCAAAAGTGGTTTCACTATTTTGCACTTTCCTTTATTTATTTACAGCTTTTCTAGTGAAATAAACCCTAGTTTTAGGGGATAAATCACCAAAAATGATCTGGAAGTCTAAAAATTATTTACTTGGATGGTTATGTAGTGTTTTCGGTATTGGTTCATTGAGATGTGGATTCACGTCAAAACAGTTACTAAAATGCCCATAGGAAAATCCCAAAGTCACTTCTGCTGTCTATTTGTCTTTTCAGTGGATTTAAACTACACAAGATTTTGATATGAATCCAAGCGCATATGCTAGATATTTAGAATACCTTTCTGTAGAAATTGAAATCACACAATTAGGAGTTCCAAAAACAAATGCAGGAAGTAGAATTTAATTCACAGAAAATATTAAAACCTCAATAAGTTCCGAGCTATTGTATCTTGGTAGACCCTGTTGCAACACATCTAGGAGAGTTGGAATAAACCCCATATGCAGTATACATGGCCCTTGAGAATCTCTATAAGGCATTTCTGAGTTGATTTTGTTATTTTTGATACAGGTAAAATACAACACAACTTTACAAGGGACCAAGGCCAGGTGATGGGTACTAAAGATACCTTCTAGTAGGAAGTTGGTTCTAACCAATTTGGACATAGTAAAGTTCATGAAATAATTTATTAGTGTAAATGATACCTCTTAGCATTTAAATTCCTAGGTAAATTCTAAATACTATTTTGATTAAATTCTTGCTCTACATTTTAGAAGAAACACTGAAGCCTATGATAAAATTTGGAACTAGAAACTTTCAGGTATTTTTAATTTTATTTGGTATTTAATCCTAATAGTGTATTTACAGATTTGTAAATCTGGATTAAAAAGTAAAGGAAGAAGATAATGTTGGGCCAAAATTAACTAGCCGGGGTAGCACATGCCCAGGTCGGCCCATTAAGCACCGTGGGCACTGGCGGGAGATGTGTTCGAAAATTAGGAGGTGGGACCCGCCTGTCAGCCGTAGGGAGCGGCCAAAGCGGAATCTCTCACTTAGGGCCGCCCGATTATAAGTGGATCGACGGTCGGGGGCTGTCTTCCTCGCTGAGCCTTGAGCGGCGGAGAAGGAACCCTAGGTCATGGCGGCGGGTAGCGTGGAGCTTACTAGGGAATTGATGACGGCCAGGAAGGGGCAGAGTCAATGTGGCTCGTTCGGGTGACCTCAGCGATTGGCAAGAAGGGTGGTTTTTATGGCAATCCAGAATCACAAGCTTCACCGTGTCGGAGCTAGAGGTGGGCTCGCTGGAGCTTGCTTCTAGGGTAGTCCTAGGCAAAAAATGAAGGCATGGTGAGGTAGGTATCGACGAGGGGGTTTTGTTGTAGTACAAACCAGAGGGAAACAGGACATGCAGAGGGACATGCATGTCAGATCTTGAAGGAGGCCTAGAATGTGAGACCTTCCTTTCCAGCGACATGCAGGGGCTTGGGCTTGGTGGGGGTTGTGTAGGGGAGCAAGAGAACGGTTGTGGAGGGTATCTAAGGTGCCGGGGAAGGTCGACATCAACCATGCACTCCATTTCTCGAAGGATGCTGAGAGGAGAGATCCTCATTCTCCATTGCGAGGGAGAGCTGAGGGATGAGATCTAGAGGTCAGGGCGAGGTAGGTGAGGTTGAGGTAGTGACATGAGGGCTAGAGAGGCCCTAGGGTGGTCTTTGGGTGTTTGACCTGAGTGGTGAGGGTGTATCATGGACATAATACATGTGAGAGCTTGTGGGCAGGAGGTGGTCTATGGTTGGCTATGAGGGGCGGTGGAGAGGTCATGGGTGGTGGCAGGAGGCAGTCCAACGCGCTGGTTGCAGAGAAAAGTGTTGCAAGGGAGGGATGTGCTAAGATATGCAATAAATGGGGTTTTTCTCTCCCTTTTCCCAAGATTAAGGTACAAGGAGGAGGAGGGGAGGTAGTGTTGGACCACAGTGAACTCAACTAGAGAAAAAGAATGGTGTGCTTGAAGCATCATGTAGGGGAGTTGGTCAGGGTTTGGAAGATTTTGGTTAACGGTTTTTTCCCAAATGTTCAAATTGACTAGACTGAGCATAGGGCCTTACTTTCCAACTTTTTGGACTTGGCAAAGTGAAACAGATGCACTAGTGGATGGGTATAATTAAGATGTATCTAGGGGATTTATTAGATATTTTTCTGAGTATTATATATCCTTTTTATATTAGTTATTCAAAAAGTGCTTAATTTGTTTTATTGACTTGGTCTGAATTATTTGATTGAGGCCAGGTGAGCTTTTGGTTTGAGAAGGTCCTAGTTATGATTACACACTAAGGAGAATTTTCCCAAGATTTACTCAAGTGTAAAAGTATTTAGAACAATTATTATTCCAATTTGGCCATTTCAGAAAAATGGGCAAAAATAAATAATTAAACTATTTTATTTTTTCAGTGGGAAGGTAGGGTATGATTTTATAGGCCTCAAATGCACCAAAGGGTGGCCAAGTGTTTTGGAGAAAAACACACTTGCCTTTATAGAGTGAGTTTTGGGGGTTTTGTCAAATAAAGGAAATAATTTGTTTTAGGGCCACAATAATTATGGTATATCCTTTTAAAAAATTTAGAACCAGGGTAGGTGTTTTCCACATTATTTATCCATCATTATCAACATTGTTTTGGGAAAACCAACTTGATTTGGAATGGAGGGCATGAGTTAGATGATCTTAGGCATTGTTATTTTTATACCTTCAAAACCTTGTTGGATCTTGGAGCTCAAAGATACCCTTGGGTCTTGGGATGTATGGATAGATAGAAAAAGTTATGTATATCACCATGGTGTAGAGGTTTTGGGCTGATAATAATTGAGATTTCCAAGAATTGATGCCAAACTTTGATTAAAATAAGGGTGCCATAGCAGATTATCAATTAGCCTTCAAAACCATGTGGGTTTAAGAAGCACAAAGCTCCAATTGAAACAAGTGAAGTACGAACAAATAGACCTTCATGAGTAGAGTACAACCATGCCAAGATTTGGCTAATAGGAGATAGTATGAAGATGTGCGCTTCTGCCAAAGTAGGCATGTTGGTAAGATTTGCAGAAATTATTATTTTCTTGCCTACAAAATAAATCAAGATAAAGTGGGTTAGATTATGGTCTAGCCAAGGGAAAGAGTGGACTTGGGTAGTACTTATGATGGTATACAAGATTTTTCAAGTGCATTTCCAAAAATTCACAAGGGTTAGTAATGGTGGAGACTCAAAGATGGGATATTGTTAAATATTTCTAGACTTAGCCTTTTTTGCCAGATTTAGGGTTTGTGGCTAGAATATAAGAGGGGATGTTTTTGATTGGCTGCAAGGTACCAACGGATCATCAAGTGTATGATGTTGAAGTATAGATGGAGTATATATGATCCATGCTTGATATCGGTCTTCATTGACTAGGAAGCTTCTAGAAAGAATTTGTGTTAAACTGATCCGATTAAGGGTTTTGATGAGCACCTAGTGGCTCGAGATCAGATCAAGGCAATTCATCTACCAAGTAAAACAATCTACTTATATGGATACCATCAAGCCTAGCTTGAGATAGATATGGGTATTTTGAAAAGTAGGAGTTGAAATAAGGTGAGTGTCCTTAGTATTTCTACCAAGGGTAGAATTCACAGCTCTATAAAAAGGTTTAGGAAAACCTAGAGATAAGGGTAGTTGAAAGTTTGGTCTTGAAAACATAAGGATATCCTATTATGTAGCTCTCCATAGTTTGGTCAAAGGAATCTAATAAAGTAGTTAGTGTTGCAAGGAAATCTTGGCTGAGGGTTTTGGAAACGCTAGTACATTTTAAAATATGAAAAATATGCCAAGAGAATTTTTTAAATAGCATTTGTAACTGATGGTGAGGTCAGGAGTATATCATGTACTATACATTTACATGCATAGGCATAGTCAGACAACAAGCAAACACTTCAGTATTTAACCAGAAAAAGTTTTTGTTCCCCCTAATTTTTGCATTCTGTACAACTAATCAACGTTGCAGAAATTAGGATGTTACATGGACAGTTGTGAAGGTTGCTATAGAGTGGTGCTGGTTTTGATTTCAAAAAGTATTTTGGAAAAGCGAAGGCTTGGGAAATGTGTTGACCATGGGATGGTCCGAAAGGAAGGAAAGGAGTTTGGTCATGAGATGACCGGAAGGAGAAACAAATGGGTAACCCAGTCCTAGTGTTTTCCAAAACTTTTCAAAAGACTTTCCAAAATGATTTACAAAAGTTTTCAACAAAGATATGTAGATGCTATCTCTATAAGAAAAACTATTTGACAAAATAACCTCTCTTGGAGCCCTCCTACTACTATAGCCATATTGCATATCCTCTTGTTTTTATTATACTCTTAAGGTGGTTTGTGAGTATATTCAAAGTACTCACTGGAATTGTCCTTGGCTATTAACTTGGTCCGATTTCGAGAAGAACGTGACGAAGACGATTATGCGTGCTAGGACGTTCTCCTAGTCAGTTGACTGTAGGTTAAGGCATGTCTCGGGCTCTACGCTTAATGAAGTTCGACTGATGATGATTGATGTCGCCATAACGGCAAATAAGGTATGACATGCATCCTCTTAAGTAATGGATGTTTACTTTGATACTTGTCAGTTATGTGCCACGATGAACTGATCATGGGATCGTGGTGTATACATAACAAGGATTCTCGGAGGATTAATCCGGGGCCTAGATAGACTTGGTATCAGAACCATCCTGATTGTAGGATAATCTTAGTTAGCATGGTCGTTAGACAGGAAAACCTTTTTTGAAACACCGGTTGTCGAAAAATACTTTCTCAAAAGATTTTCAAAAAGTTCTACTTTGTATCCTCTCCTAATTTAAATGACTTCGAAAATGGTTTCTTCTCCTTGTCCAAACTTCAAACATATGGATTTCAACCAAGTAGAACATAGAGTCGGTGAAGACGATGAGAACAAGATGAAGGGAAGCAACTACCAGCAAACACAAGAAGACTACAAGATCACCCAACTAGAGGAACCCCCATTACCAGAAGAAAGCGGGTACTTCACTATCAAGAAGCATCCAACGACTCGGCAAAAGCTTCATCTATAAGATAGCGACCCAGACCACAACAATGTGATATCTAGGATCAATACTCCTAGGAATAGGATTCGCTTATATCGCGAGTAGTTAAATCCTTCGTCCCTATAGTAGACCGTGTTTGCTTGCCTAAATGCATGATGTGTTGCTTGATGTGTGATTTTTGCTTTACAAGGTTAGGAAGAACCATGTGACCCTATTGCTCGGTTCAGCTTGTATGTATGTTATGTGCTTGTTCTGTCCTTAGTCAAAGGTGACTCGAGTATCGATACCCCACCTAGTAAATCAGGCACCCCTAGTTGGTTGTCTCTAACGAGAATCCATACAAACCTAGGGAGTAATGAGAGGAAAAGCATCACAAGAACCAGGAAGTTCTATATTGTCAAGTCAGAACAACTCAAAGACTCCACCTCAGCAGGATGGCCTACTTCATCAAACTTACCTCTCAAGTCTCATCACCAAATTTTCCTTTGTTGTTCAACTGCTGATAGAAACCAGATTCCCATTGAAGCTGGAAGTCTACCACCGAAGGATCCCTACCATCCGCATGAAGCCACCAGACTTGCTAACCTAGACAAGAAGTGAAGTTCTAACTCCACTAACCCTCAGCATATTAGAGACTTCGACAACCCCCAAGGGACTAACCATTCAAGACAACCTTACCCAAACCAATGAAAAGTTCTTCACTAGAAGGCAAGAATACCTCATAATTTCCAAAGACAAGGATGCATGAAGACGATGAGTCTAGTGCGCCATTGAGCAGAAGAAATGCAAGGAATTCAAGTGAAGATAACTCCTACAAAGCTATAGTCTGAATGAGGAATAACAAGAAGTATCATTACCCGCTACCCTGTCCAAAGCTAACTCCATAAGTCTTCATTAGGAAACAAGCCTGATAAGGTGTACGCAATAGAACGCCACTCGAGGACCTTAACTCAAGACCCAAGGAGATACAACCTTCTCTAGCATCATGCTAGCACTCCAAGACAGAAGATCTAGACCCTTCTCTTGGAGCCATAGTGAAGCTTTAAGGTGGAAAGACTGCGTCTTTCCCACTCAAATCCCAAAGATTGTTTACCAAAAGATACTTTACAAAGATTTCTAGACCCGATGTTGTCGGCCAATCCTCAACATACGAGTCATCCAACGAGAAAATAACTGAAGATTTACGAAACCCCTCTGCTATTTCAGCTGAACACCCCCTGAAAGACCACAGATTTGCTAACCCCATTAGTTATAACTTGTATGTACGGTCCGCGGATTCAACAAATTCGAATAGTCTATGTACGAATAAAGTAGTGTATAGGCCTTGGAGGACCTATTTTGCGGACGTCCTCTGAAGACTTCAACTCTAGATGGAAGGTTGGCAATAGTCTTCAAACATCACTCTACGACTCCAAGAAGAAAGAAACAGAGTTATCTTCGAGCTACCTTAGTTTAGTCCTAAGGGGGAAGACTGCGTCTTTCCCACAAAAATAAAATACCACCCACTAGAAACAACCCCAGGAATTTTTCACCCTAAGTCATCAAATAGGATACGACATTCCTCTAAGGAAACGTCGTGGACCCTCATGAATAAGACATCAAGTTGTGAACCCTATCCTAAGAAGAGTACTCCCCAGAAGTTCCAATTAAAGGTAGTTTACCAAGCCAAAGAACACGAGACATCGACTCCGAAAGGAAAAGAAGATCATCCATCACTACCAGGTCTAAAGGTTGCTCAACTCTCCGTGCATCCAAGAAGGCTGAAGTTCAACTTCACCGACCTAGTAACCATTTTCACAGATGGAGTCCATAAGACAGTACGCTTAAGACACATAACACTAACCCCGACTCAAAATCTCCTAACCTTACTCTCCCGAATCTCGGGACGAGATTCTTTTAAGGGGGAAAGGTATGTAACATCCCAATTTTAGCCAGCCTGATTAGTTGTCCAGAATGCAAAAATCAGGGGGAACAAAAACTTTTTCTTGTTTAGTGATGCAGTGTTTGCTTGATTGTTTGTTAGTGCTTATGCATCTCAAAGTGTCGTAGATGTTATACTCCTTACCTCACCCTCAGTTTACAACATCTATTTCAGAAAACTTCCTTGGCTTATTTTTCATATTCTCAAATGTTCTGGCATTTCAAAACTTGAGCCAAGATGCCTTTGCAACACTAACTATTTTTGTAGCTTCTAGTGACCAAACTATGGAGAGCTATATAATATAATCACCTTACGTTTTCAAGACAGAACTTTCAACTACTCTTACCTCTAGGTTTTCCAAAACCTTTTTATAATGCTTTTGAATTCTACTCTTGGTAGAGATACCAAGGACTCTCACCTTATTCAAACTACAAGCTTTAAAAACACCCATATTTTCCTCAAGCTAGGTTTCATGGTAACCCTGGTAGTAGTCTGGATTGCTTGGTAGATGAATTACCTTGATCTCATGTCTAACTTGTTTCCTTAGGAACTAAAGTGAGATACCCTAGGAGCTCATCCTCTAGGATAAAACTAAATTAAGATTACAAAACCCTAAACAAGATTGCCAAGATGGATCTGATCTGTAGCCACTAAGTGATCATCTAAAACCCTTAACCAGACCACTTCTGATTTTATCCTCTTTTAGAAGCTTCCAAGTCAATGAAGACCAAACCAAAGCATGGATCCTTTATACTCAATCTAAAATTCAACCTCATACATTTGATGATGATTTGGAACCTTACAAACAATCAAAAATATTAATTCTTGTATTCTAACCAAAATCCCCAAATCTGCCAAATTTGGCTAAGTCTAGAAAAAGGTATTAGCATCACATCTTTGAGTCCCCCTCATTTTCAGCCCTTGTGCATTTTTGGCAATGAACTTGAACCATCTCGTAGACCATAATAATTACCACCAAGGACCACTCTTTCCCTTGGCTAGGTTAACCTCCAACACACTTGTTCTTGATGGTTTTGTAGGCAAGAAAAATAATCTTTTCTCCAAATCTTACCAACTAGCCTACTTTGGCAGAAGCTCACATCTCCATACGATCTTCTTTGGACCAACTATTTGCATGATTCTGTTCTGCTCATGAAAGTCTATAAATATCTACTTCACTTGTTTCAATTGGATCCTGGTTCCTCCAAAACCCACATGGTTTTGAAGACTGCTTGATAATCTGCTATGGCACCCTTAATTTATTGAAAGTTTGGCATCAATCATAGGAAAGATCAATCCTAATAAACCTCGACCTTCTAAACCATGGTGATCTACATAAAGTGGTCTATATATCCATATAACCCTTGACACAAGAGGAGCTCTGAGCTCCATGATCCAACAAGGTTTTTTGGTATGAAATTAACTTTACCCAAGATCCTTTATCTCATGTTTTCTTTCAAAACCAAGTCTTATTTCCAAAACCCATGGTTCAAAATGCTACATACACTTGGTGAATATCATCTACCTTGAATATAAAAATTAACCAAATGCTTCCCATAATTATTTTGGACCAAAAATAAGTTAATTCCTTTATTGGCCAAAAACTCCAAAACTCCCCCTATAAGGGAATGTTTCTATTTATCCAAATCACTTCCCAAACTTAGGTCACATTTGATGCCTATATATCATAACCTATACTCCCACTTCAATTTTTTTTAAAGGTTTAATAATTATTTTTTACCTTTTTCTTAAATGGTAGAAATAAGATAATAACTATTTCAAATACTTTTACTACTCCATAAATCTTGTGAAATTCTCCAAAGTGTGATTTCATATTCATGACCATCCCACATCAAAAACCCATCATGTCGAATTCAATTGTCTCAAATGAACTCAATAAAACCCATTCAACACTTTTGGTGAATTAATATATAAAGGATCTAAAATATTCAGAAAAACCCCAAACAATTCTTAGTGATGACCCTTGACCATACATATCTACCAATACCCTTGAACCACCTTTCCAAGATCAATTTGTAGAACCTTCTTCATAACCTCTACGATTTCCAAAACTTGAATATGATCAACATCATGAACTAAACCACATCCAAATCCCTTCAAACTTGCCACACACTTCTCTCCAGCACCCAACACTCTCTCTGGTCGAAACTTCCTGTAGCAGCACTGTAGCACCCCTCACTCCCCTTGTCTTGTAGCCATTGGACTGATTATGAGAGAGAGATATGTCTACCAAAACAAACTTGGATCTTTTTGTCTTGTAGCTGCAACAGGTCACCTCTCCCTCTCTGGTCGAGTCATGGCCCCACACTCCATTCCTTTGCACATTTTAAAGTAGGCCCTAGCTGCCCTAGATCTCCGCCCTCCCCCATTTCTTATCTTGGCTGCCAAAATAGAGAGTTAGCTTGAAGTTTGTTGCTCCTCTACCCCTCTATGCCTTCCTGTGACCCAACCGTGACCCCAGCACCACCCACACCGACCAACCCTAGCTCTCATCCCTCCCTTTGGCTCCCATGGGCATAGTGCACCATGCACCGAGCACCTCGGTTAAAAAGGGAAAGAGGGCACGAAACCCTCTCCTTGCTATCACTCTACCCTCACTTGACTCCTCTGTCTCGCCACTCTCCCTTCCTTCGTGTCCTAGATTTATCTCCCTCTCCATTACCCGAGAAAAGAAGGAGACCGGCGCGGTGCTGCAAGATTCTTGTGAAGCTCAACGTTGAGGCAGAGCCCCTCCTGACCTTCTTCCTCGTTCATAATCACCCATGTTCTCCTCTGCTTCTAACCCTGGTCTTCCTTCTGCTCGGGAGCGTGTGCATCGGCGTCATCAGCGAGCTCCTAAACTTGTTCCGTAGCATAGAAAGTGCGATCGGGTCTCCGCGCAAAAATCGCTACCGCGGCCCATCCCCCGGCTCCCCATTGTCTATCGCTTCCTCTCCCTCCCTCTCCTGACCGTGCCAAGCCCTTAGGTGAGCCCCTAGAATGGCCTCGCGTCGCGCTAGGGTTCTATCACCCATCTCCTTGAGGCGAGGAAGGAGACGATGCATGTGCCGTCGATCCTGAATTGATCGAACGGCATGGGTCGCTTAGTAAGCCTTCACAGCTCCCTATGGATGACTGGCGTCCCCAGCCCAGCCTGGTTCAAACGCTCAACGCGCACCCCGCCGCGACACTAGTTGGGCCTGTCCAGCAGTGTAAGGCCCGCCTCGGTCAAATCCGGCTCGGTTCCCTTTTTCCTTTCAATGAAATTTCCCAGATCTACAAATAGACAAATTGGATTAATTCTCTAAAAAAATAGAAATTGATAGTATCCCCTTAGATAAAAAAATTATCAGGTACCTTAGAGTTTCCTCTAACATTAAGAGCAAAAACCCCGCTAAATTAATAGAGATTTATTCAAATAAATTAAGTTCCTCTAAGTACCTTTTACACAAAAAATTTACCTCGTAAGGTTCTATAGATCCAAATGGATTGATACCAACATGTTCAGCAATGTATTGATGATACCTTGCATACCCCAGTGGCCCAACTCCAAAATCCCCATTGTGTTCCCATATAACAAAAAGCACTCACTTCTAACTTCACAAATTTATCTAGGTCAAAGTAGAGCAGCTTTTGCCCTGGATCTAACTTCCAGTAATGTTTTTTTTCCAAAACTACCAGACCCTAGCCCCAGATTTATTGACCCTTGGTTGATTTTTGGTAAATTAAAACCTTCTACATATGCCTTTATTACTAGAAAAATCCCCTCAGTAATTCTACAACTCCAAATGGGATGGAAGAAAATACTATAGAAGGGTATTTGAAGTACCTACAATGTATCTTTGGATTCATACCAAAACCTTCTATATAATAAATAAAGTTAAAAAGACAAGTTGTCAGCAGATTTGACTTTGGGATTTTCCCAATGACATTTTGGTAATTATTTTTAGGTAATTCCAACTCTTAAAAATCATAAACTCCATTATATACAACACCCTATGAGGACACATTTATTGGAGGTACATATCTTTTCTGGTGAATTATTCACCTAAACAAGGGTTAGTTTCAATAGAAAATTTATATCTGAATAAAGAAAATTGATAAAATAGTGAAACCACTTTTGTTGGCCTTGATTTTGCAATACCTCTATGTTGATATCATTTTTGTACATTTATATCACACAAACCCAAGCCTTAGTCAAAACCCTTTCATTAGGTGGTTTTTTACAATAAAATATTTAAATCAATCCCACAAATGCTTTTTGAATAACTGCAATTGCTATAAGATCAATCATCAGAACCTACTGAAGTGAATAATGTGTTGTATACTTGTTTGCTATATTGTAATGGTGTTTTATTGCCTCGTGTTGATGTCGGCCCTTGTTTGTTTGCATGTGTGCTCCTTGATGATGATAGTTGCGATTTTAACAAAGACCCAAAGAAGATGGTTATTAAAGGTTATTGTGGTATTATAAGAAGAAGTCCAGGGACAGATTGCTGATCGCAAGCAAGCAACCTTCTTGCTCATAAGCTGTGTCCTACTGTTTTATTAAAACTGCATTATTTTATTATATGATGATCTATACCTGGTAGTGGCTTGGCTCCTCCAAACCATTACACAATTGTACTACTATGTACAACCCCCTTGACGACACCTATTTGTCCCTAGTATGGTAGATGGTGTATACAACCATACCCCTTTGGAGACCCTGTTTTAGCCGAAGTGTAACTATAGGATGGGAAGACCTCGAAAAAGTTTGAAAAAAATGATTTATGATAAAACATTGGTGAGGTATGACCTACCAAGATAAGTTTGAGAAGGAAATAGGGTTTTGTTTTTACAAAAGAGGCTAGAGTAAAACGGTTACGAAAATGCACCCGTTTCTTTGCAATTTTGCCGGAACAATTAAGTCGTGCAACCACATTACTCTAGAATGGGATAGGGCTAGACTTGAAGTTTGCTACTCTAGTGTGGGAATTCTCACAACTGCTTCTAAGGGATAATCTCCCTCTAATTCCGGGCTTCCTTTACAGAAAGTGTCAACTGATAGACAATCACCTGGAGGAATTAGGATCACCCATATGAGCGATCGGTCGATAATATGAGTCTCTCATTGAAAGTCCCAACTCTCGAGGAGTCAGATGCACTCCGGTTGGTCTTTGGCCCAGATGTCCCGGCATTGAGAGGAACAACTCATAGGGTAGGGCCTATGCTAGAGTGGCATCTGGAGAGTCTTGGTCAGTTATTCGACCCACGATCCACAGGTGATCTGGGCAGGGTAATCGGATGGTGTGGGTAAAGTGTACAACCTCTGTAGAGTGTAAATCTATTCGAATAGTCGTGTCCACGGTCATGAACGGTTGGGAAGGTTTCTATAGAGAGGTGTTGGTTTTGATTTCAAAAAGAATTTCAGAAAAGCAAAGGCTTTGGAAATGTATTAACCATGGGATGGTCGGAAAGGAAGGAAAGGAGTTTGGTCATGAGATTACTAGAAGAAGAAACAAATGGGTGACCCAGTCCTAGTGTTTTCCAAAACTTTTCAAAATACTTTCTAAAATGTTTTACAAAAGTTTTCATCAAAGATGTGTAGATGCTATATCTACAAGAAAAACTATTTGACAAAGGAACCTCTCTTGGAGCCCTCCTACTACTACACCCATATTGCATATCCTCTTGTTTTTATTATTCTCTTAAGGTGGTTTGCGAGTACATTCAAAGTACTCTCTGGCATTAGCCATGGCTATTAACTTGTTCAGGTTTCAAGAAGAAGGTGATGAAGACAATTATGCAAACTAGGATGTTCTCCTAGTTAGTTGCCTATAGGTTAAGGCATGGCTCGGGCTCTATGCTTAAAGAAGCTTCGCTAATGATGATTGATGTAGCCATAATGGCAAATAAGGTATGACATGTATCTGCTTAAGTAATAGATGTTTACTTTGATACTTGTCGGTTATGTGACATGATGAACTGATCATGGGATCATGGTGTATACATAATAGGGATTGTCGGAGTTTTAATCTAGGGGCCTCGACAACAACAACAGCGGAGACCATGGCCGTGGAAACAACACCAACAATGGTCATGGTCGTGGTGACAACAACAACACCGGTGAGCGCCCTTGTTGCCAATTGTTCAACGTGACAGGCCACATAGTCAAGGACTGTTGGTACCACCTCGATGAATATTTCATCCCCTTCGTCCCTAGATAGAGGACCGCCAATGCCATCAAATACAATAACAATGGTGGCAATGGAGGCTGGGTCATTGACACCGGCGCCACCGACCACGTCACTAGAGAACTAGAACGCCTCCACGTCCATGACAAGTATCATGGTCACGACCAGATCCACGCTGCAAATGCTGCAGGTATGGACATTGTTCACATTGGACATACTATAATTCCAACTCAAGATCAACCCCTCCACCTGCAAAATATTCTTCATGTTCCTGATGCAAGCAAAAATTTAATTTATGCTCATCGTTTAACTCATGATAATGATGTCTTCATTGAAATTCACCCCAATTTTTTTTGTATGAAGGATCATGCCACGAGGAGGGTTCTGGTTGATGGTCCATGTAGGGATGGTCTTTATCCCCATCCAATTTCGTCTTCATCATCAAATAAATAAGTTTTTAGTGCCTTCAAGCCATCTAATGATAGGTGTCATAGTCGTTTAGGACATCCGACATCTTCTTTAGTTCAACAAGTTATTAGCAAGAATAAACTCCCTTATTCTAGTTTGAAAAATAATGAATCTATTTGTGATGCGTGTCAAAAGGCAAAGTGTCATCAATTTCCATACTCTAGGTCTACTAGTGTTTTGCATCACCCCTTAGAGTTGATTCACTCTGATGTATGGGGCCCTGCCTTAGATTCTTTTGGTTGGAAAAATTATTGTCTGAGATTTATCGATGATTTCAGCAAATTCACTTGGATCTACTTGATCAAACACCATTCTAAAGTTTTCAGTATTTTTCATGAATTCCAAGGTCTTGTTGAGCGACGATTTGAGAAAAAAATCATCACCATTCAATCCGATTGAGGTGGAGAATATGAACGTTTAAATCCCTTTTTAAAGCAAATAGGCATCACACACCATGTTTCATGCCCACACACCCACCAACAGAATGGGGCTGCCGAGAGAAAACACCGACACATTGTTGAAGTTAGTTTATCTCTCAAATATTGGGATGAGGTTTTCATTGGTGCAGTTTATTTGATAAATTTCCAACCAACTAAACTTCTTCATTTTTCAACTCCACATGAAATTCTTGAAAAACATCAAGCCCGACTACTTGTCTATGCGCACCTTTGGTTGTTCATGTTATCCAAATCTTTGCCCTTTCAATGCAAAAAAGCTTGAATTCATATCTAAATAGTGCACCTTCCATGGCTATAGCAATATTCAAAAAGGATTTAAATGTCTAGATATCTCCTTGGCACGATATGTATTTCTCGAGATGTTGTGTTTGATGAAACACTATTTCTGTTTACCACCTTGAATTTTAATGCTGGTGCTCGGTTAAGGTTAGAGAATTTACTTCTTCCTGGCCATCTTCTCAATCCGGGACAATTTGATCATGGGGCGAATTAAGTACTTGTCCAATTGTGTCTAATGATCCATTAAACCCTTCTACTAATTATATTCCTAAGTATGCAACCTCAAGTCAAAGCTCAGGTGAAGGACATCTTGTTCAAAACAACAGAGAAAACCAAGTGCAAAACGGAGGCAAACCTCCCATAGTGCATGTGTACCAGCGTCGTCGCAACATACCCGGCACGCGGACCGAGGGTCTGACGCTAAAGCCTCCACCAACCGCGTCATACCATGCCGAATCCTCACCACCTGCGTTAGCGCACGCCGAATTGCGCAATGCCACTTAGCGACAACAAGAGCAAACTGGTGGCATCTCATGTGGGGATGGGACCGCGCTATCCCTGCCAGTCGGATCTTCTATTACCACTTCCTCAATCGAAGACGACCATACGGCAAAGCCAGGATACGTTGTGGCATTAGGTGCCGAAAGGACGGACCGAGGCGATGATCCCAAGCCGGATTCAGCAGATCGCCACGATCCCATGGAGGATGCTTCTTCGCCAGGCGGATCGGGATCAGGCGCAAGATCTTCTGTGCCAACGCATGGTGCAACCTAACCTGCACCTTGTATGAAGACAAGGCTGCAAACAGGCAAGATTGAAAGAAAAAATACACTGCAGGAGCCGCGGTCACGTATGCATACTTGATGAGTAGTGGAGACCCACATGACTTCCAAGAAGCACTAAAAATAAAAAAATGGAAACTAGCAATGGATAATGAACATCTAGCTCTTATCGAAAATAAGACATGGCACTTAGTGCCGCCATAAGAGGTAGGCAAATATGTTATAGATTGTAAGTGGGTATACAAAATTAAATAGAAGGCTGATAGTATTATAGATAGACACAAATCTAGATTGGTAGCTAGGGATTTAAGCAAAGATATGGCATTGACTATGAGGAAACTTTTAGTCCCATGGTCAAAGCAGCAGCCATTCGCCTTTTTTCCATTGCAGTATCTAGGGGGTGGAGCCTTCGTCAACTAGATGTGAAAAATGCGTTCCTTCACAGTGTTCTAAAAGAGACGGTCTACATGAAAAAAAAAGGGAAGTCGTAGTATAAAATCTGCAAACTTTATAAAGCGTTGTATGAACTCAAATAGGCTCCCAGAGCTTGGTTCTCACGGCTAAACCTGAAGCTACAGGACCTTGTTTTTTCTCCATTCAAGGCTAATACATCACTATTCTATTATTGCAAGGGCAATATTTTAGTATTTGTATTTATTTATGTTGATGATATAATTGTTGCAACCTCTTGTTATGATGCAACTACAGCTCTTCTTAAAGATCTCAACATATATTTTGCTCTCAAAGATTTGGGATATTTGCATTACTTCCTTGATATTGAAGTAAAGAAAACAGGGAGTGGAATGATGTTGACACAAGAGAAATATGCCAAGGATGTACTCAAGAGAGTAGGTATGACATGTTGCAAATCCACTAACACTCCTATGTTAACAAGTGAAAAGTATCAGCCCATGAAGGAGAACCTCTCTGAAATGAAGACACAACAAGGTATAGAAGTGTGGTGGGAGCATTACAATATTAAACTCTTACTCGACCAGATATATCTTTTGTTGTCAACAAGGTTTGTCAATTTTTGCATACTCCAACCACGTTTCATTTGGCTGTTGTTAATAGGATATTGAGATATACTCCCTCTGTCTCGAAGCTTAAGGCTAAAAAAATTCAATTTTTCATCAGAGCTTAAGGCACGGTTACACTAGAAACACTAACTTTCCAAAGGTGCCCCTCGTGCGGCTAGAATTGAGGAGGCAAAGCCCGTCGTGTTTGGCTACGCTTAGCTAGAATTGCTGGCTGATTGGCTTGGCCGTGCGTGGCTGCCCTTAATGCTAGGAGGCGCATGCAACAAATCATAGAGAGTGAATTCAACCGTCACCAGCTATTTAATAGGATCAATACTTGGAAAGCTTTAAAATGCATGTGTCTCCTTAATCCATGCGCTGGAATTTTTATGTCGTGTTCACTAGGACGGAGGGAGTATTAAGGAAACAACAAATATTCAACTGAAAATTAACAAGGCCTCTTCTATGTTGGTTAGTGCATTCTCTAATGTAGATTGGGCCGATTGTCCTGATGACAGAAGGTCCACAAGAGGCTTTGAAGTCTATCTTGGTCCCAACCTAATAAACTAGAGTGCAAGAAAGCAACCCACTATCTCAAGGTTAAGGACAGTGGCAAAATATAAGTCCATGGAGAATGCCACAGCAGAATATAAGCACAGGGGAAGACTAAAAAGTCAGCATCCTCAGGCAGCTCAGCTATGGTGTGATACTATGGTAGTGACATATCTTTTAGCCAACCCAATGTTTCATGCTAGAACCAAGCATATTGAAGTTGAATACCACTTCATTCAAGAACGGGTGGCACAAAGATTATTGGATATCAGATTTATTCCCACAGGGGATCAAGTTGCATATTGGTTTATAAAACCCTTGTCGGTGCGCCAACTACAATTTTTTAGAAACAATCTTAACTTGGGCAAGTTATTATTGAGGGGGTGTGTTAGTGATATTTGAGTAGTTGTAGTTGTTCCTATATTCTTGTAATAGTTGTACACCAAACTAGATATCAGGTGATGGTTCAAGTAGAGATAAGTAGAGATAAGGACTTGTAAACAAACTCATGTATATCCCTTTCGGTGGTTGAGGTTAACTGGCTATATAAACACGTACGGCGGCCCTAAACAGGGTAACACACACCTTAAACCAAATCACACTCCACATCACTCGAAACAAGTAAGTAAGCCTAGCTATATGGCTATAAAGAAAGCGCTTTACAAGAGGCAAGCCGGTTTGTTTTCTTTTGGATTTTCTTTCCGAACTCTTGTTGTAGAAAGAGAGTTTTATTTTGGTTTTCTTTATGTAGTTTTCAATAAACTACCAAGTTGAACCAATTTGGTTGTTTTAAAGTTGACAAAACACATGGAGCAGAAAATTCCAGCACGAACTCTTTTTAGTAAAAAACTTCTATGGTTTTTTATGTAACTCCGATTGCTCTTATATTTATATTGTAGTTGCAACTATTCATCCTCTATATGCCAAAATATTGGAAAAAATCCTTACATGTTTAAGTGGGCGAAATAAATGTGCTTTGCAGCAGTTTTTTTTCTTGACATAATCTGTCTTTTGTTGCAAGAGTGGTCTCTTTGGATGTTGATTTGATTCTTTTTAGTCATTTGATATGTTATGGATCTTGGACACTTAGGTAACTCTCTAGACATTTAAAACCATATTTTATTTGTACGTTTTATCACAGCTAGCTTGATATCTTCATACCCACTAATGTCCCCCATAGAAAAGAAATGAGAGAAAGGTTTGTGGTCATGTTATTTGACAGGGAATGGAGGAACATGACACCAAGAGATATCCAAGAATGGTTAAAACCATAATATTGGGGATGCCCAAGGAACCCCACTAGAACTATAAAAGTCTTAGTTTGCAAACCTCTAAACTTTATTTTTTGAGCAACATAGAATGATCATAGAAACTTGGAGCGTCTTTGTTTTGTTTTATGTTTAGTTTTGCTTGATATGCTTGGAAATAAATAGGACCACCATGATTGATATTTTACATGCTTAGGAAATAGCTACTGAAATAAACTATCCCATGAATGAATGCTATGTATGAATAAATGCCATGTTTGATTGAATGCCTTACTTGAAATAGAAAAAGGGGAAACCAAACTATATATGTTTTTGCTTTAGGTTGGATTGTTTGTATGCTTTATGGAGTGATAACTTAACAAGTGTACCATCTTGTGCTAGTTCTTATATTCAACATAAATGGTGCTCAAAGCTTATATTGTCTTCTAGAAATGACTTAGTTCTGTGGGCACTTTGGATTCTTGTAGAAGATCAAATGGTACCCATTGCTAGTCCCACCATATTGAAACAACATCCTTTAGCAAAACAAACTTAGCATTTATATAAGTAACATCTACCAAAATAGCTAAAGCTATATCCCAAAGTATGATATCATGTGTGAGTCATTATATAGCTTCCAAACACTATTATTACAGGTATGGGTGCCATGGAGAAGTTAGTGGTGGGGTGACCACAAACTCACAAGGAATAGAGTACCCCTTCCCAAAAAGAAATAATAGGATACATACACTAAAATATGAGGGCAAAACCCCTCCATAGAAGGGGTACCACCGCTAAGATGAGGGCAAAAACCCTCCAAATATTTATATGATATCAAAAGGTCAGAAGAGTGAGTATGCAGAGGCTAGGCCTTCCAAAAAGTCAAAACAAGCAAAAAGTTACATTGAAATATAAAGAAAAAGAAAGAGTGCAAAGAAGAAAAAAGTGCCAAAATAGGAATGCCAAAAAGAATTAGGTGATGAGGGGTAATGGAACCAAATACTAATGATGAACTATGCTTCAACCATAAACTTAATTGATAGTGTTTGGAAGATAGCATGTGTTTCACATATGATATTTCCTACTTGCCATCCATACACTCTTTCCAACCTTCTTTGCCAAATATTTTGACCATCGGACCACCACTATATATGTATATATACTTTACTCTATGTGAAGAATGTGTTATTGCCTCATAGTACTATATGAATTTGTGTTAGTCAATATAAACATTGTGTTTTCAAGTATGATATTATAAGAATTATCACTTTATGCTATGCTTTCTTGTTGTTATTCTATAAACAAATTAACCGTTTAACTTTTTGTGATACTTGCTAGTGAAAAGAAGCACCAAACTCCAAAGCCACTGTTAGTTTTATCACCATCATGCTTGAGGATGAGCATAGGTTAAACTTGGGGATGTTGATGCATGTAAAATACATACATGAACTTTGTAGTTTGTTGATATGAATTCCAACATATTTCCATCATATTAGTAGTTATTACCAATGTTCTTAATGATTTTGGGGATTTTCTAAACAATCACCTCTCTTGTGGTTTTAACTCTGTCTGGCAGAGAAACCTTTCGTTAGTGTTTTTGATTTTCCAGGAGATACGCAACTTGAAACGGAGCTAAGTCACTGGGAGCTATTAGATAATTTCCATACGAATCCAACAAGATAAAGTAGGGCATGAGGGGCCCAACGATCTGAATGTGGCAGCCCATTTACTTTAGGGCTCGCCACTTGTGCTATCTCAGCCGTCGAAACTCCATGTCTTCGATTCCACCGCCATTCGCTTCATTCTGACCTAAAACCACCTATATATACCACTTGGCGGCCTTTATCAAGATGGACGGAGGCTGAGGTCGAAAACCAAGTAACAAAGAGCCAGCTGGCCGCTGCCTGGAGGAAGATTAGAGGGGGAACCGTTGCCGGAATCGCCTCTGGCCTCCTCTCCTCCTTCACCGACTTCTCCTCATCACGCTCCATGATGAGAGAGGAGTATTCCACCCCCTGGACTATGGGTTTGTGTTTTTAACTTGATCTAACGTCTTTATGTATGATCATTGTTGAAGTCCATATGATGTGCCTTCCATGAGTATGGATCTATCTATGTAATTCCTATGATCGATATTGTGGTATGAGATAATACTTGTTATGCATTTACCATTTTGTTAGATCTTTAATGGTTTGTCATACTTTGGAAATATTCTGTGATGCATGTAATGGTTTTATCTATACAAAATGCCTTTTTTATCCATGTCCTGAGGTGATTCACACCACCAAGTGGAGGTAGTTGAGAAAGATGTGGTAATGCACACAAAATATGAATCATTGCACTAGTGTTTGGAATGTTTTACATTAAGAAGTATCTTGTACGTAGGTAATGGATGGTCAAGTGACAGTGACGTATGTATTGAGTGACACAATGCAACCAAACATCTTTTATCTAGGGGTAAAAAGGGGACGTGTGATGTGTGGTGTGACAATAACCAAATTCTAGCCTTATTACCAGGGTGACCTAGCAGCACAAAGGAGTACTTGTTTGAACTATGTGTTTTAAGAGATGTAGCCACCATAAAGTTACCATTAAAACATGATAATTGTGTGTACTTTAATTATCTATAAGTTTATAATCACCATAGATGGAGAGAGATGATTGAGTGAACCCATGTCCATTGTTCCTATTAGAGGAAACTTTTGTCTTTTCCTCTACATTAAATAGGATTGGGACACTTTTACATTTTTTCTTTATTACATTACACTTCCAAGCCTTAAATCAACCACCTTATACCTTAAACTATTTTTGTGCATAATCAACTAAAACTTATGACAATCTAGTTGTATAGAATAGATAGATTTTCCTTCTTGCTCCTTCGGATCAATACCCTACTTGCACATTGGGAGGTACTACAGTGTTCCCTTGCTCTTGCGGGTTATCAAGTACTTTTCTAGTACCGTTGCCGGAGAGGCATACTTCATAAGTTTCTATTCTTGTGTGAACTACACAATGGAGTCTTCTAGTAATAACTATATGAGAGAATAATTATTTAGATATGTTAAAAGTTTGAATCTTCCTCACTGTACTGATATTTACAAACAAGTGCCATAGAAAGCACTCATGTTTTGCAGGAAGAAGATGACAAAAGCATAAGCTTGGGTATGCCCATGCACCCCCCAAGAAGAGGATAGTGATGATCAAACACAAGAAGAGGACAAAATCCTAAGCTTGGGGATGCACATGTACCCCAAAGAAGAAGAGAACAATGAAAAAGAGGAAGAAGATATGGTCCAACCTAAGCTTGGGGATGTATGGGAACCTCTCAAATATGATAGTAACACTCAAACTCAAAACTCATTTGTCACATGCTATGATAATTGTCCAACTAAAAATTATATGTCCATCTATGAAAACACATGCGATTATGATGAAACTAACAATGCTCCTTTGCTTGCTAGTAATGCTACTAGTAAAATTATTGATAATGAGGAGTGTTGCTTAGATTTGTTGAATTATAATGCTTTAGATGATGGTCCTATGATTATTGATAACCCTCCGTGTATAATATATGAGGATATAAATGTTATACTTGTTATCCATGATGATTCTCTTATTAGTAAGAGTTGTACTTTATTCTTGAGTTATCCTAGTTTCACCATAGAGGAGAAATATGAACTTTCTAGGGAATATATATGTGGTTTGCAAAGTTCTTGTTGCAACCATGATATTGATATTGAAAATATTACTAGCAACTATTTTGAAATAGGAATGTCATGATAGTTATAATCCTCTTTACATGAAAAACTCTATGAACTTGCATGCTTTGAATGGTTACAATATGAGATTAGCTTCTAGTAATTATATGTCGTGTTCATCTACTGATGATATGCAAATGTATGCCTCTACTTTATGTGATTTAGTCATATAGAAAATACCAATGCCTAGGAAGAAGGTGAGACTTTGTTGCTATTGTTTCCATATCTTGTGTTGCTTTTTACCATGTTTTAACATGACTATTATTTTGATTTACATGAACACACCATGGGACTCTGGTATTATGCAGGGAACACTTCCCAAGAAAGAAGGAGGTAGCACCAAGGTACAAGCTATCACATGATCTCCACATCACTTGAAACAAGTAAGTAAGCCTAGCTACATGGCTAAAAAGAAAGCGCTTTACGGGAGAAAACCCGGTTTGTTTTATTTTAGATTTTATTTCTAAACTCTACCTGTAAAGAGAGTTTTATTTTGGTTCTAAACTCTACCAAGTAGAACCCATTTGGATGTTTTAAAGTTGACAAAACATATGGAGCAGAAAAATCCTGCACGAACTATTTTTAGAAAAAAAGTTCTATGATTTTTTATGTAACTCCGATTGATCTAATATTTATATTGTAATTGCAAATTTTCATCCTATATATGCCCAAGAATTGGAAAAAAAATCCTGACATGTTCAAGTGTGCGAAATAAATGCGTTTTGTAGCTGTTGTTTTTCTAGATAAAATTTATCTTTTGTTGCAAGACTGGTCTCTTTTGATGTTGGTTTGATTCTTTTTGATTATTTTGATATTTTATGGATCTTGGCCACTTAAGTAAGTCTCTAGACATTTAAAACTAAACTTTATTAGGACATTTTATCACAGCTTGATATCTTCGTACCCACTAATGTCACCCCATAGAAAATAAATGGGAGAAAGTTTTGTGTTCAAGTTTTTTGATAAGGAATGGAGGAACACCACACCAAGAGAAATCCAAGATTGGTAAAAACCATAATCTTGGATGCCCAAGGCACCCCACTGGACCTATAAAAATCTCAGTTTGCAAACCTCTAAACTTTGTTTTTGAGCAACATAGAATGATCGTAGAAACTTGGAGCGTCTTTGTTTAGTGTTAAGTTTAGTTTTGCTTGATATAATTGGAAATAAATAGGACCACCATGATTGATATTTTGCATGCTTAGGAAAGATCTACCGAAATAAACTATCCCATGAATGAATTCCATGTTTGATTGAATGCCTTGCTTGAAATAGAAAAAGGGGAAAACCAAACTATGCATGTTATTGCTTTAGGTTGGATTGTTCATATTATTTATGGAGTGATAACTTTCAAGTGTACCATCTTTTGCTAGTTCTTATGTTCAACATACATGGTTCTCAATGCTTATATTATATTCTAGGAATGACTTAGTACTATGGGCACTTTTCATTCTTGTAGAAGGTCAAATGGTTACCACTGCTAGCCCCAACATATTGAAACAACCTCCTTTAGCAAAACAAACTTAGCATTTAGACAGGAAACACCTACCCAAATAACTCAAGCTATATGCCAAAGTATACTATCATGTGTGAGTTATTATTTAGCTTCCAAACACTATTATTATGGGTATGGGTGACATGGAGAAGTTAGTCATGGGGTGAACACAAACTCACTAGGAATAGAGTACTCTGTCCCAAAAAGCAATAAGAGGATGCATACACTAAAATATGAGGGCAAACCCCTTCCATAGAAGTGGTACCACCGCTAAGATGAGGGCAAAAACCCTCCAAATATTTATATGATATCAAAAGGTGAGAAGAGTGAGTATGCAGAGGCTAGGCCTTCCCAAAAATCAAAACAAGCAAAAAGTGACGTAGAAATATAAAGAAAAAGCAAAGAGAGGAAAGAAGCAAAAAGTGCGAAAACTAGAATGCCAATAATAATTAGGTGATGCGGGGTAATGGAACCAAATACTAATGATGAAATGTGCTTCAACCATAAACTAAATGGATAGTGTTTGGAAGATAGCTTGTGTTTCACATATGATATTCCCTACTTGCCATCCATACACTCTTTTCAACCTCTTTTGCCAAATATTCTGACCATAGGACCACCACTATATATATATACGTTTCTCTATGCGAAGAATGCGCTATTTCCTCATAGTACTATATGCCTTTGTGTTAGTCAATATAAACATTGTATTCTCAAGTATGATATTATAAGAAATATCACTTTATGCTATACTTGCTTGTTGTTATTGTCTAAACAAATGAGCCGTGTAACTTTTTGTTACTTTCTAGTGAAAAGAAGCACACAACTCCAAAGCCCCTGTTAGTTTTATCACCTTCATGCTTGAGGACGAGCATAGGTTAAGCTTGGGGATGTTGATGCATATAAAATGCATACATGCACTTTGTAGTTTGTTGATATAAATTCCAACATACATGGATCATATTAGTAGTTATATACAATGTTCTTAATGATTTTGTGGATTTTCTAAACAATCCCCCCTCTTTTGGTTTTCACTCTATCTGGCAGAAAAAACTTTTGTTAGTGGTTTTGACTTTCCAGGAGCTATGCAACTCGAAATGGATCTAGGTCAATGGGAGCTATTAGATAATTTACATACGAAATCAACAAGATAAAGTAGGGCCCGAGGGGCCCAACGATCTGAATGTGGGAGCCCATTTACTTTAGGGCTTGCCACTTGTCCTATCTCAGCCGTCGAAACTCCATGCCGTCGATTCCACCGCAATTCGCGTCATTCTTACCAAAACCACCTATATATGACCCTTGGAGGCCTTTATCGAGATGGACGGAGGCTGAGATCGAAAACCAGGTAACAGAGAGCTAGCTGGCCGCTGGCCAGAGGAAGATTAGAGGGGGAACCGTTGCCGGAATCGCCTCCGGCCGCCTCTCCTTCTTCACCAACGTCTCCTCGTCACGCTCCACGATGAGAGAGGAGTATTCCACCCCCTGAACTATGGATTTGTGGTTTTAACTTGATCTAATATCTTTATGTATGATCATTGTTGAAGTCCATATGATGTTCCTTGCATGAGTATGGATCTATCTATGTAATTCCTATGGTCGATATTGTGGTATGAGATAATACTTGTTATGCACTTACCATTGTGTTGGATCTTTTATGGTTTGTCATACTTTGGAAATATTCTATGATGCATGTAATGGTTTGATTTATACAAATGCCTTGTTTATCCATGCCATGACGTGATAGACACCACCAAGTGGAGGTAGATGAGAGAGATGTGGTAATGCACACAAAATATGAATCATTGCACTAGTGTTTCGAATGTTTTCCATTAAAAAGTGTGATGTATGTACGTAATGGGTGGACGAGTCATAGCGGCACAAAGGAGTACTTCTTTCAACTATGCGTTTTAAGACATGTAGCCACCATAAAGTTACCATTAAAACATGATAATTTTAGTGTATTTTTATTATCTATAAATTGATAATCACCATAGATGGAGAGAGAGAGAGGATCGAGTGAACCCATGTCCATTGTTCCTATAAGAGAAAACCTTTGTTGTCTCCTATTAAATTAAATAGGATTGGGATACTTCTACATTTATTCTTTGTTACATTACACTTCCAAGCCTTATATCAACCACCTTGTTCCTTAAACTTGTTTAGTGTATAATCAACTAAATCCTGTGACAGTTTAGTTGTAGAGAATAGATAGCTTTTCATTTTTGCTCTTGCGGATCGATACCCTACTTCCACATTGAGAGGTACTAGTTATCCCCTGCTCTTGGGGGTTATCAAACTCGCATAGGTGAAACCTCTCTTGTAATATGTTATAATTCCACCTCTACCGATATACTAGATTGCTAGTAGGAGTAGGATCCGTCCACCGCAGTCGGATATGAACCTGAGTAAGCTTGTGTTCTCACTGTCCCGAACAACCATACGTCTCACACCCCACTATTTCCCATGCCTCAAGGACCCCCTCATGGCATACTTGTCTTCAATCCAACGACAGTTGGCACCCACCATGGGGAAGGTGACCTTCAGATCTGTGTTTCGGGTGGAATCTATGCATATTAGAATCGGCAAAAGTCACCGTAGGTTGCGTCCTCTATGCTAGCGACGTCCCTCTCGTCCTCCTCTACGAGACCTAGATTCTGTCTAGGGAGGTCGTTACTAGCTACACCATCATGTCAATTGGTGAGATAAACATCTACATTAATTTCATTGAACCTGCCCAACCCACCCTAGCGGTGATGATAGAGGTGGAAGAAAACTATGGATGCACTTTGTCTGTGGAGGTGGCAGAGTTCTGGATCTCAGAAAACCCTAATCCCACCCAACCGCACCTGAAGAGGAGATTGTGGAGAAGATTGGATATGGAGAAGAGATCCCTCAGGATATTGAATCTTATGAAGATCAAAGCTGCAACAGCTCCGGGTCCGGCTATGCCGATGCTAGAGCAGGAAAAGCGCTATTGAGACACAAAGTGAGGCAGATGATGCTACACGGCAATGCCAACATGGACGTTATTCTCGAGAGCATTTTTTTTGAGAAATCCAAGAAGGCCTCACCCACCTCAGAGCGCATGTATCTCACTTCATCGGCTATGTCGGCACTGGATCTGGCTCTACCGATGCTGGAGACGACAATGACTCATATTTGGACGCAATCGGAATGAACACCGACACACCGGCTTCCCCATGGGAATCTATGACGTCGGCAGAACTCCAAGTGTACGAAGAAGAATTTGGAGAGTAAGCAAACTCCAATGATGTGCAGGAAGGAGATGTGTCAGATCCAAGTCATTACAACAATATGTAGGAAAGATACGATGAAAACTTTCCTGAATCGCAAGATGATATGTATCTCGGAGAAAATCCCGATGTCCCAATATCCGAAAGTACTGACACAAGATTATCTCCAAGAAATGTACCAAAAGTTGTCTTTGCCTTCGGTACCTAGAGGGCGAACAAGGCGAAGAAGAAGAAGAAAAACAAAAATCTGATGAACGATCTTTCGGCGGAGGAGAAAGTTGACGAAGAGCTCCATATGGAGGATTTGGACGGTGCTCTGATCCCCGAGGACCCAAAAACTCTCTGATTGATGGACATGTGGTCACTCCCAGTGCCTCTGAAGTCTACGAAGAAGCGTTAACAACACCAATCCCAACTGCCTCGGAGCTTATACTAGAGGAGCTAGAGGACAGGGCTCCAGATTTAGAAGCATATGGCTTGCAACTCTGGGACGAAGTAGTGCACCTCATCGACTAAAAGCAGTGCATCAATAGCAACAATGCAGAGCAGTTCAATTCCCTACAGCATCAGAAGACCCATAGCAACCATGTACTGCCTGATAAAAATCTAGATGTTCACAAGACCCTTTTTGAGGGAAAGAAAATAGGCTTAGTAATGGGACAACCTCGGCTTGACAGAAGGGGGAACCGGGTGTATAACACGCTGGTGGAAAACACTGTCATGGCCCGAGACATCCTGGCAAATAATCCAACTCAAGAGCAGGTCCGGTAGTGTGTAACACTACTCAACAAGGGCCTAAAATAGTAGAAAGTTTCCACGTCCTTCAGCGGGAATCTGGTCTCGAAATCCGACCAATGCCGCACTAACACAAATCGGCAACACAAATCAAGGCCCTGTCAAGAACCGGATTGGCATCATTGTTCTGACCCTCAGGATGTTACCTACTGAAGAACCGGCTCTTCAGGACAACGATGCAGAACAACACACGATTGGAGTAACATTGCCCCAGCCACAGCACGAGACACTGTCACAGAAATGGTTCCACAACAACCTCCTCGGCGGCAATATAGCTACCACAGGGAAGATGATGAAGCATGACGTCGAGAGCGTGATCAGCAGTAGATGCCACCTCCTAGAGATGCAAGCCGTCTGGCTAAACCTCACCACAATGACGATAAGGCCGGACAAAGAAACGATCAAAACCATGATGGCCAAGGCCAGCAGAGTGGCCGACGTCACGAAGACCCACCCCGAGGCTGGTGATCAGCCAGAAATAACCGACTTGAGCCTCTGTCCCCACCACGAAGCGGCCATAACGGCTCCCACAGGAGCCAGGGGACCCCGGGTGGAGGAGGTGGTTGAACAAGGAGAGATCCGGCTCCTCGGTCCCACAGCCACAATGAACATCCGAGAAGGCGCTCTCTATCACCGAGTGATGCTAGGAACTGGATCAAATCAAACATAGAGGCACGGATCTACGAGTCAAACGACATATACATGGGCCCAAAGTGTTTTGGACCAAGGGTCCGCCAAACCAACTTTCTATAGGGGTTCACTATCTCAAGGAACATTCAACCCTACAATGGTGCAGCTTAGCCAGATACTTGGCTCCAGGACTTCTTCTAGGCTTTCTACATCGCCAAAAGAGGAAATAGTTTGGTCGCAGTCTTTTAAATCCCACTCATGCTGCTGAAAACGGCTCGATAATGGATCAATGAACTCCTGGAAAACATAATTCACAAATGGTATGATATGCAAATTGTGTTATTTTGAAATTTCAAGGGTACCTACAGGAGGCCTTGCATAGTCAGAGACTTGTAGCGTTGTGTCCAGAAAACTGGAGAAACTTTCTGGGACTACCTTGAACGATGGATCGACATGAAAAACGCTTTCGAGGGAGTCAACAACTAGACCGCGATCGAATCTTTCATCGTAGGGCTCCCAATTGGATTAGTACGTCACTAGCTAAAGCACGACAAAGTTATTGACTTGGGGGAGATGATAGTAATGGAAACAAATATGCTCACACCAGCGATGATTCGAAAAGTTTGCTGAACGTCCTAGTTGTGCCTCAATCAGCAAAACAGCCAAAATAGTAGCAGACCTAAAGCGCAATAACACCTCGGAAGATAAACCCAACCCTAAAAATCACCTTTGGCTGAATCTATCATCCTCCTAAACCTCACAGGCAAGGAAAGTATGCTTTGGTATTAATCCACTTATTGATGGATATGAGTTGTAAAAGACCCTCATGGACGGTGGCAGCAACATCAATATCCTCGATGTCAAAATAATGCACCACATGAGGATATCGGAAACCCAGCTGAATCACAACATTGTGGTTTTCCATGGAATCGTCCCCGGAAGGCAAACAAACTCTCTAGGAGAAATTACTCTGAACATTACCTTCAGAACGTTGGAGAACTATCAGACTGAACCACTATCTTTCAAAATGGTGTCATTCAAGAGCACATACCATGGTATATTAGGTGTCTGGCTTACTGGAAATTTATGGCTCGTCGTGGCTACATTTACAAAATGATGAAGCTTCTAGGACCCAAAGGCGTTATCACAGTTCTGGGAAACCCGAAGAAGGCACGATAATGCAAGGACAAAGCTTCCGCATTTATCGAAGTCGTGCTACATGCCGAGGAGTACCAGGAGATCAAGAAGAACAAGGATCTGTCCGAGATTCCCGCTAGAAGAAGGATGTGCTAAAGCCGACTCCAGAATTCAAGGCATCAAAAGATACAAAGACAACACCGCTGAAGGATGATGACCCCTCCAACATGACGCAGATCGTCATAGGCTTAGATCGCGCATAGGAAAGCGTGTTTGTCAAGTTCCTCAAAGCTAATAAATATATCTTTGCATGGCAACCTTCTAACATGACCGGAGTACCTAGGACACTTGTCGAGCACTCTAGCAATGTTTATCCTGATGCTAGACTCGTCAAATAGTCCTGATGACATTTCAGCAATGAAACGTGCAAAGCTATAGCTAAAGAATAAGGTCAGTTAAAAGAGGTCATCCACATTGAGTGGTCGGCCAATCCTATAATTGTTCCCAAAAATGACACCGCTGATTTAAAGATGTGTGTTGATTATACCGCCTTGAATAAGGCTTGTCCCAAAGATCCGTTCGCTCTAACTAGAGCCGACCAAGTTATTACCCCTTATCAAAGGCACTTACCACATGAACTCATTTTTCCGGTGGAATATATCTTTCTCCTGCTTCTAGCTTGTTTGGAAAATACCGGATGATTTCAGCATCATAAATATTGAAGATTATTTTTCCCTCAGCACAATCAACTAACGCTCCTGCAGTACTAAGGAAAGGTCTTCCAAGTATTATGGATAATTTTTCATCCTCTGGCATTTCAAGAATAATAAAATAAGTGTGAATAACATGCTCATCTGTTCTAAGTAGAGCATCCTCAATCATACCAATGGGTTGTTTAGTGGACTTGTCAGCCATCTGTAAAGTGATAGTAGTAGAGGAATACTCCCCTAATCCTAACCTTTTATAGATGGAATATGGTATTACACTAACTCCTACACCTAAATCACACAAGGCATTGTGAATATCTGTTTTGCCAATTGAGCATGAAATAGTTGGTATTCAGGTATCTCCCGATTTAGACAATAGCTTCCCATTAGCAGGATAACTAGTCACCATGGCAACGGTTTCAGTTATTTCTTTCTTTCTACTAAGAATATCACGGGGGAATTTAGAATATGTAGGAACTTTTATTGCATCCGCAAATGGAATTTCCAAACGAAGATCACCAAGTGCCTTTTTTGAAAGAATCATAGATTACCTGATCCGGTGCTTTCTTTTTTGATCTGGATACGGAAGCTTTTGCTCACCTTTCTTGTCTTTTACCTTTTGTGGGGGATCAGGCTCTTTTGTTGCTTTAGTTTGTTGCTTTCTTTTGTTGCTACTTTTCTCTCTTCTTCTTTTCTACTACAACAACTTCATCTTCATTGCTTATCTCTTTTTCTTCTCTTGGATCAATTGACTCTGCATCAGAGTCATAATGGTTATCATATGCATCATTTTGGTCCTCCATGGTTTGATATTGTATTTCTTTAGCAGTTTCATCTTGAGGATCCACCAGTATATCATCTTCTTGGCTTGCTTTGAGCAAGGCTTTTTCCTTTCGATCTTTTTCAGCTTCATATTCTGGTGGTCCTAATGGTCTTGTAACAACTGCACTTCCCCTTGTAACAACATTAGTAGAAATAGGAATATCTAAATCATCTTGAAGAAAAAATTGATAACTAGATGTTATTTGTTCACATTGGGTTTCAATCATACTAAGGTACTTGTGAAATAATTTTATTTCTTGGCCAATCTCATCATAATTTTCTATGAGTTCCGCCAAAATCTTCTTATGTCTGAAATTGCTTATGCAGGTTATTATGAGATTTTGCTTGTCGTTGTTTTAATTCTTGAAAAACTTTCTAGTTTCATCTTCTTCAGTAAAACTTGAAACAAGTCTACTTTGTTTTCCTTAACAATTTTAGAAGGTATACCTTTTTCTTTCATTGATTTGCGTACTTTAGGCATAAGATCAGGAGTTATACGAAGTATCCCTTTTTCAAGCTTAGTGCAGAAATTAGGATTATCTAAAGAATCATGCTTAGCCCTATTAGACATCAATTCCAAACATGCTTTAAAAGTTAAAGTATTTATCGATCCTCCTGCTGATAAGTTAAAAAACTCTCTACATTGAGTATTAAGACAATGGTAAAATAAATGGCAAATAGTTGATTCAGAATAGACATGATTAGGAATACTATTGATCATTCTAAAGAATCTATTCTAGGATTGTGGGTTGTTTTCTCCCACAGATAGTCAAGCACAAATAATATAATAATTAAAATCAATCACAAACTAATGGAAAATATATGGAGGCACATCACATCTCACCAATCCCTTACATCTCCCACACCCAAGGAACTTACTCACACAAGAGAGAAGAAAGCATCATTGATATAATTAAATAAAGGGTGTTCTTCTCGATATTACCATGGAAATCCACAATAAGAATAGAAAAGCAATCCAACACTATTCAAGATAGGAAGAAATAATCTCAAACCCTAATCTTGCAAACTGAAGATCTCTCTCTCTCTCAAGTACAAGTAATGGCTATGAGGGTGTGATGGCTAGGAGGTTGAAGATCGTGGAGCAAGATGAAGAAGGTCTTCCCCTTCTTCTCCAGATCTCTTCTTTCTCCTTTTTGGTTGGGATGGCGGCTGTTGTGTTATGATTTTGTGTCCATCCTCTTCATGAAAGTTGTCCATTTTGACAAGACAGAGGCGGCAAGAACTATATGACCGGAAAAATATTCCCACTTTATAGTTGCTCGTTAAAGCTACAGTATGCCTCCCTTGATCGGTTCCAAAAGGAGACTTGCTTGTTTTCACCTGAATATTGTGTTTCTCTTGTTAAAACCTTCTATTGATGTTCAGAACCTGAAACACACATTAAAAACCAAGTTTTTTTGCTACCGAAGCATTAGCGTTAGGTAAAGCTAGAAAACGATCAAATCCAGAAGAAAACCATTAATAAAAACCATCAAAAATATGTCGAATGTCACAACTATCAATGTCCTAGGATCTGATTCTATGACATCTTCGAGGATCTCGTATAGGAGTGTTCCCTAGTCACCATAAGGAGTAATCGAGGAGGCCCACGGAGGAACCTACCTCATCCAGAGGCCAAGGGCACCTGACAGGAACTGTCGGAGATCTTGATCTTCTCGGTGACCATAGTGGGCCGGGACCTCGAAGTCAACATCACGGACATCGATGGAAGCGTGCAGGTCATCTTGGGAGATGCATGGCATGCTCCTCTCGGCAACATTGTCCGTTTCATGATGGTGATGTAGGTGCTCCAGTGGAGGCAAGACGGGACGAGGCTGTCCCATCCATCATCAACAAGTATAGTCACGCGCTGCCCAGAGAAAGGGAGTGGTTCGTAGAACGACCCTCCTTCGTCCACACCACGTGGCGAGATATGTCATACTCGAGAACTATGCGTGGCAGGATGCATGTTGGCTATGTGGTATCCCCTCGGTTGTATAGGTTGAGGGCCAGTACCCTCTAATGGGGGAACTACTTTGTATCAAAAAGATTGACAAAGTATGAGTGGTAGCTAGAACTTAAGAGTGGAACAAAAGCCCACAAAGCGCCCAAGATCTCCCCAACAAGAGAGTAAATCCACACATTTTTTACACTGATTTCAGATATAGAGAAGAATGAAGGACGTAGGGTTGTTAGCATAAGGGTAGCTTGAACCTGGGTTAAAATCCACGTGTTTGTCGTTGTTTACCCCGACGATTTTGAACCACCTCATGCCCCTTCATGAATAAAACGAGGGTGCATCACATACCTGGTGTCCACGTTCCTACACACGCACGGGACAATCATTAGCAAGGTGCCCAGTCTTTCGATGCTTGAAGCATGTCCCCTGACTTAGATCCTTTTCATGATTACCATTGTTGCCACTTCCGTTTGCATTCTGGTGCCTATGGTCATTATGATTGTGACCACTATGACAATGACCATTATGGTTGTGGCCATTTTGGTTATGGGGTGGTGATGAGGAAGTGCGTTGCTTCTTGTACATAATAGAGTTGTTCTTGTGGGGGTGTAGATTTCCTCTTACAATTATATATGCTTTTCTGTTTAGCTTCAACCACAGTTGGCCTATCTAGGAGTTCTTGGTAATTATCAAATCTCATAGCCAAAAGCTGGATTGATATCTCATCATTAAGTCCTCTCACGAACTCATCCTACCTCTTGACATCATATCAGGAGTGTAGCATGCCAACTTGTTGAAGAGATCTCCATACTCAGGAATAGAGCAGTATTGTTGATGTAACTCGTGAAAGTCACATCTCTTCAATGACATAACTCCAACAGCCACATGATGAGTTTGGAAGTCTCCTTCAAATTGATTCCATGGAATGGCATCTATGTCAGGCTGAGTAATATGATAAGTATCCTACAATTCAGTAGTAGGACCCTCAAGTTGATGTGTAGAAAACGTCAGCCTGTTAGCTCCAACAGGTGTCTAACTTCTTATTGATTGTGTAGAGCCAGTCGTCCTCCACTATTTTCTTGGTGCTTCTTGAGAAAGTAGGAGGGTTCAACCTCAAAAAATGAGTCAAGCGGTCCTGCTAAGGCGAGTTGTTGTTGTTTTTATCTTTCTACATGTTCTGAGTAAGGAGTTGGATTAGATGACTCTGGGTATTCACGAGTTGTGCAATTTATGGAGGGATATCATTGTTCTCACATGTTGGAAGCATCTGAGGTGTTAAGGAAAAAAAGGGAATAAATAGATAAAAGGACTAAGGAATAAATCCTACCCTTATGGAACACAGAAGAATTCATGAAAATATCCACGTAGAACACACCATGTTTAACTAATAACCCAACCATGCGTTGGTATGATATTACAAATTGTAAATAAACATTTAATGATATGCCTGGTTTATGACTGCAAGTGCATCTATCAACTATAGCTAGTTTCGAAGTAAAGATATCAAACCCACAGACAACTATTGGTAATGGTCTTTATACCCCTCGTTACTATTCACTAGAGAGTACTTGCAAGTTATCTTTAATTCCAAGTAAAGTGTGTATAAAGAGTGTGTTTAAATAGGTGCTTTAAGTAAACAAGAACAAAGTAATACACAAAAGTAAACTAAAGCAAGAGAGTGTCTAGGAAGTGTTGTGTAATATGGTTGAGGGGTTCTCAAGGAGTGTAGGATTCACCACTAGCATGGAATAATTATGAAGGATTAGGATAACCTATCTCTTATGTCATGATATGTGTGGAGAGAGATCCATAATAATATGTTCACTACAAGGCTCGTAGGAAGCCACTTTGTTGACCCAAGAGTGAGGTCACATCTAAATAACCACTACGATGTTTGAGAGCAGTCACCCATATAAACGGCCGCAATTAAGGGTTTCGTCGTGGATATCATAATTAGCACAGGGAGTCCCTCTTTAATCCTCCTTTGACCATGTAGGTTATGATCCGGCACCATCGCGGGGAATTCCGGGTACGCTTCCAAGACATGTTCAAATGATTTCTCCCTCCCTTTAGTCCCAAGGGCAAATGATATGTGGTCGACTTTCACATATCATCTAAAGAGAGAGAGCAAACACAATTCATAGATCAATGGATCTTTGTACACAAGTAATATATCATTTTTATTTCAATGCATAATAATACCAGGGTTTCACCATCTCTCCCCAAGAACAAGGCAACTACTCATACATGAACGAGATCAACATCATGGAAATTGTAGAGATGCAATATGAAGGTACAATTGAATAGAAGTGCAATTCCACAATAGAGATTGGACTATAACAAAGTAAACAAAGGAGATTGATGTGAAGACAATGTCGATAAAGATGGTGATGAAGGTCGATGCGTAGCCTTTCAAGATCAAGTGTATTCTCTCCCTTGAAGTCTATGGCGATGTTGATCTTGTGGGCGGTGGCTATGGAGGTGGCAGAGCAATAGGGCTCCGCCCCTATGGTGTATGTTGACTCTCTTCCTCGTTCTAGGGTTTTCCCTTATTTAAATAGGCATCTAGAGGTCAGTTTTGTGAACCGACGGAGCTAGGGGCCGAATATGCCCATTAAGACTTAATAAATGTTGTTCCGTTTGACGAAACAAAGCCATCGAAGGGTGCTACGACCATACCAGTGGTCGTTACACGCAGTACTCCACGGTGTTTTTGTCGTCATTTCTTCATACGGACTCCGATTGAGTTGTTCTTCAGCTTGTTGGATTCATATGGACAAGGGCTAAAACACCATGGCCTTGGATATTAAGTTGGAGTTGATGGAAAAACTCACTTCTTCCTCCCCTCAAATGGCTAAGTCTGGTGCCTACAACTCCTCCATATTGAATCCTCTTCGCTCCTTTTATCCATTATTCCCCATAGAACCTACACACAAATCAAATACAAGAAAAAGGTAATAAAACCCTAATAAAACTAATATTTTGCAAATCCCTTGTGGAAATGAATGAAAACTAATAATCATACACAATAGGAATAGTTATAGATAGATGTAACATGTAATGAGTGAAAATATGATTAATTTATATACTTAGATATGCATCAATTTTGGACTCATGAACTTCCCCAAGATATATTCTTGCTTGTCCCCGAGCAAGATGGTATCTTATGGACAAGGTCATCATGTTCATGAGGCACGAGTCAATAAAATAAATGAGGCAAAAATTGAAACAAAAGTATAATATCGGATGTAGAAGATTGATGCCTTGTATCCTTATTTTCCCTACAAGATCAAAGTAAGAAAGGACATATTCATAAAAGGAAACACAAGCTTAGTTAAGTCAATCTATAAAAGATCAATTAAAACTTCAATGCTCCATGTCAAGAGTGAATCTAGCTTCGAAAGCAAACTTGTGATCCACTTATTGAGCCTTTTAATAAGTTTTGTATCTCCTTACTTTTGTAGAGTAAGGGATTCAACGAGAATATGAATTTACTTAAATTTGGCATTCATATGCGTCGACGCTTCATCCATTTGTAAAGCTCATCAAAGTTAGAGAGATGACAAGAACACTATACAAGCCTCGCTTAATCAAGACAATCAAAGTAGAGTTTAATATACGTATAAATAACTAGAAATGTAATAATCAATCCAATTCTTATAGTTCACTCTCAGCTTGCCAAGGAACACTAGGATGTTTTAATAGCAAAATTAAGTAAGAGAGTTCATGTCCCAAGTAGCACAACAATGAAGTGTCTTATTGACACCCACATCAGTAAATCAAGGCTATCAAAAACACTTCTAAACCAATCATTGTCTTTTAAGAAAATTCATAAAGTAGTAATGAGATCATGCCAAGGACTTGTTATGTGCATCTTAATTTTTTTTCATTTTTTTCTTCCTTCAAGGATCATTGAGTCTTTATTTTGCAATAGCTTGCACAAGCTTTGAGAGTACCAATACTTTTTCCCATTACGGTGACATTTATGCTACCCATGTCGTCAACTCATAGTCGAAATCTGGGGTTATACCAAAGATCGTTCGTAGGCCAGCGGAGTTGTTGGCATCCAAAGGTGTGCATGAGAAACATAGAACTTTTTAACTAGTACCACAGTTTGATCCACAAGGTTAACTTTGGCATGGATCACACTTACCGCTAGACTTCATTTAAATCAAACAACTCCTTTCAAGAGTGTCGTCAAGTCTATCAAAACATGTATGGAGTTAAGTATCTTCAAGGGTAAACTCTCAAGATAATCATTCATCAAACAAGTCATAAATTTCATACTTTTTCTTGTTGTACTTGTTTGGAAATATTCTTTCGAAGGCAAGACCCGGTTAGCTAAAAGAACTAGAGCAAAAGCTTCCACAACTAATCATTCATTATCATAAAAAGCTTTATTCTAACTATTTTGAATTACTCCCACTAGCATGGCATCTTCACAAATGAACTAACTAGGATAAAGAATTCAAACTTCAAAACTGGGAGACAAAGGTTTTAAGTCTAGAAATCATGGCAATGTATTTTTTAGAGGATCACAATGTTCTTCTAAAGCCAGATAAAGATATTAACAATGTGCATCAAGCTATAACTCAACTCTTATGAATCCCAACAAAATAAAATGCAGCCATTATATAAACGTGAAACATAACTTGCCCAAGCAAGCATTCAAAAACAGTGGGATACATGATTGCACAACAATTTTCATCGAACAAGAACACTGCACAAGACTCTATACATGCAGAAGTAACTTCCCCAAGATAGAACTTTTGTAAGAACCAAACTTGAATATATTACCAAAAGAAAAGAGAAAATGCAGTTATCAAAAGAGAGTGTGAGAAGTTGTTACCTCCCCAAGCTTAAATAAAACAAGGGTGATACACTTTACCATCGAGGTACGAATAACCACACTTTTTATGGACATGGACCTTTGGTTCAACAAATACTTCCTTGTTGAAGTGTTGAGTTGAAACAACCAAGTGGCTTGTGCAAGTATTTACATGGTTGGCACGAACCATGCACGTCATCACACAAGGTTCAAGTCCCTGCAAAATTAGCAAACAAAGTAAAAGAAAATGATTTGGTGTACGAATAGAGTTCGTTCACCCAACCGTGAAAAGTAAATAAAAGAAACATGAAACATGAAACACTACAGAGAATTATAGGCTAGGGAGTTTTGAAGGTAGGTAAAATAAAATTAAGTACAATGGAACATATAGAAGGTAACCCACTGACCTGAGATTATCAAAATAAAAGGATTGTTGGGGTTATAGCCTTTTTGTACTTGTTCCTACCCTTGTCGTGTTGTGTTACTTCTTGGTACGGGCACGAGGTACGGACGGGCTCCACACGTACTCCATCTTTTCTTTTTTTGAAGGGTTCTGCCGAAGTTGGTACGGCCGGGTCGTACGAGTGGGATACGTCCGTACCAGTGGTCATTAAAATTTATCAGTCCTCTTCATGTTTCCTTTGCTTGGTAACAAGGTTGGTACGGGCGGACGGTATGGACACGTCCCACCATACCGGTGCTCATTAAGATTGCGGTAGCTTTTCTAGAAAATTTTCTATTTCTTCCGATGTGTCACCTGGGTGGTACGGGCACGAGATACCGGTGGTTGTGAAATACCACCTCTTTTATCCATATAAAATGTGCCATTTATCTCTCATATCATGTTTCATCTAGTTATAGTTATGTCTTATATGCATGACTTCCAGTTCTCATTTACTTTCATATGATCTTTGCCCATTTAGTATTTTAGGTACAATTTTATCACTTTCCTTGTCTATGACATGTGTGTAGGTGTTGGTGAAGATTATGGATCAAAAGGAACAAAGAGATCATAGTATGGACGAGCTGCATGGACCAGACTTAGCCATTTGAGAGGTTGGAAAAGTGAAATTTTCCAACTTCTCAAAATAAATATCCAAGACAATGGGGTTGTATCCCTCAACGAGACGAACTCAATGAGCCCAAGAACACCCAAAACATAGTTCGTATGAAGAAATGGCGACCAAAATACTAAAGGTTCTGCGAGTTCAACGACCAACTATACGGCCGGAACTAAAAGTTCCCGCCATATAGTTTGGCCGTATAGTTTGTAAAAAGGTCGCAAAAGATAGGATTTTGCCCCAGAGAAGCTCCACAACCTTCCCTAAGTCATATGACGGTATTGGGGGAACCCTAGGGAACCCTCAAGGCCTATATAAAGGATGGAGGACCCAAGACAGAGCCACCAAGCCATATCCTCCAGCACGATGGAGCCCTGACACTGCAATAGCCGCCTCCAATCAGATCTACACCATCAGCATCACACAAGAGGATAAGGGACTAGGATCTTGAAGGCCTACACATTGAACTACATCTTCATGTTCATCAACAACATCTCCATCACCGATCCCCTTTGGTTACATGTTGTAATTCTAGATTGAATCTTGGATTTCCCCTTATCTTCAATTGTATCATCATACATCATTCATATTCTATCCATGATGTGGATTTCCTTCATGTGTGAGTAGTTTCCGTTGTTCTTGGGGAGATAGAGAAATCCTAGTATGTGATTGAATTTAGATAATGATTATTATGTGATATTGTTCATTATGTGTCCGTGTTAGATTTCCTTCATCTTGATGTTGGGTGAAGCACGCCACTCAATATTTTCCTCACTAAGGACTAGATGGAGGGAACAACTTGTTGGTAGACAGAGGGATGACATCACTTACGGTGACTATAAAGCTGTTGTCATTCCTTACATATCAACTTGGAAACCGAGGAGAACTCACGAAACATTGTCCATGCCATGGGATACATCCTACGGTGTAAAGCCCCTTAATAGCACAGTAATTAGACTGATGTCTATTGTTGTCTATTATGGTTATGACAGATGATGTGTTAATTGGTTGCTGCCTATTCGTCCATATATGGAGCTCCTCCCACACATATCATAAATGGTCTTATTCATTATAATAATTTTGATCACTCTTTATAATTACCAGCGGTGGATCCACTACTCCCTGAGAACTCTTTCCATCATTTTGCGGACTTTTGTAATCATACTTGCATGCTCTTGTTTACTTATTGCTTTAGTTTACTTATTGTTCTCTTATTTGAAAACCCCAAAATATCTTCTACACAAAACTCATATTTTATCTTGTTACTTAGAACATTATTTAGCATTACTATTTCCGTATTTAGTTCAAAGAGTTATTAGACTTCAGACTCCTGCTCCATATGGGATCGATATCTTTATTTTGAAACTAGCTACAAACGATATGTGCACTTGTAGTCATCAAACTATTTTCTGGCGCAGTTGCTGGGGAGCTAAGCGTTGTAGGTCTTTTAGCTTTTATTTATTTTAGTTTTATTAGATTTTTTAAGGCTTTCTTTATTTGCTTCATTTTTATTTTTTATTTTGTTTACAAACCAAAAACCAATAAAAAATATTTGTTACTAATCATGTCTTCCGAGATAACTACCTTCCAACGGATGAAATCTATGATGGAGGAGTCAAAGGGAAGGACTTTGGGAGATATTCATAAGAGGCAAGGCATATTAAAAGAATGGTTGAGTTGGGTGGACAAGTATTCATCCATGATGTGTGCCTCTGATCAATTATGTTGTGATTGTTGTGAATCTCCAGATCGCCTCAATTATCAATGTGAGTATAATTTTGATACCGAATTATTAGACTATAATAGAGACGAGTTTAAATGCCTTGCTGGGGAGGACACATTACAATTTGTGCTTTTTACTGGTTGCGAAGAGTTGTTATTTCATTTAAGAAATATACAGGTAAAAAGTAAACTACCTTATATGATCTATAAAGAAGTTCACCCTATATCCTACTATTGCCAAGATAACTTCCTTGATAATGCATTTATTGTTGAGCTGATTAAAGCTGCCATGGAAAAATCTAACCTTTTGCAGGGTGCTCCCAAAGATAATGTGGATGGAACACCACTCAAAGAGCCTGCACCTAAACCACCAGAACATGTTGTTAATAAAGAGGTGGCACTTGATGTTGTACCCTCTCAACTAGTGGAAGGTAAGCCCGAAGGTAAGAATGTCGCTGAACTATTCGTGAATTATCTTCGTAAGAATAAAGAGGAGCAACTTGATCAACCACTTGAATCTCCTACTTATGAAAATAACTTTCCACACACAAATAGTATGCATGCAAATGATATCTCATTATCTAGTAATGATTTCTATAAGTCCCAAACTTATGATGATTGTTCTGAGGAGGTTTCGTGCCTAGACAGTGATTTTAAGGACTTTGGTGAGGGACTAGAAGATGAATCTTTCTATGAATATTTTGATGCTATTAACATGGGACAGGAATCCTCATTGGAAGAGGAGGATGAGTATTTTGAAGAACAAGTGAGCAATATGACGGTAAGAGAAATGTATTCCCAAATAGTGGAATATGCTAAAAAGGTTAATTTCTTCGGATATGATAGACGATCCAATAATATGTCCTCAATGTATGAAACTTGGGCACTACTTTCGTTAACAATGCTATGATACCTTTAATCAATCTTTAGTGTCTTATAATAATGGTGATGTTACTAGTGAAGTATTAGAGTATATTATCTTTGAAGGTGCCCATGAGTTGATAATACATGTCATATCACATATTAATAGTGAAGATAGTGTTCTCATAAAAAAATCTTATGAAATCCTGCAACATATTTCTTGGTATTCTCATGAACATTTTAGTGAGAATACACTTATTATGAGGAGTAAGGCATGGAGAAAACCCGTAGCGCACAAAGTTACTTGTTTGCTGGAAATCGCATTGGAGAAGGACGAAGTTCCTTCCCAAGAAGAGGATGAACATGATGAAGAACTGCAAATCCCATTGGAGAAGGATGAAGTTCCTTCCCAAGAAGAGGATGAACATGAAGAAGAACCACTAATCCTTGAGGATATGCAACTAATGGACATTTGGGAGCAGGTGGATTACTGTTCTGGTAATTTGTCAAATTTATTCAAATAGATGATGCAATATAATAAGCCTAACATGCTTTATGATTATGAATGCATTCTCTCTTTAAAGAATTTTTATCAACCAATACTCACATAAACGGTAATAATGTAAAACTCTTAGAATACATAGTTTATGAAGGGTCTGATGAGCTGCTTAGGAAATTTGGTATTATTATAAAAAGTAGTGATAATGAGGATTTAGCAAGGTATCATAATATGATGGATTATATTATTAATTATTGTCAAGAACATTTTAGTGGGAATGCACTTGTGATAAAAAGTAAGGAGCTATGTAAAACAATAGTTCCCAAAACTAACATTTTGCAGGAACCACTAGATAACAAGGAGGAACACCAAAAAGGTGAGGTTGAAGACAAACATCATTCTACTATATATAAGTTTGTTTATGATGCCTCAATCTCTAGTAATGATTCTTATTGTGTTGAAACTGAAGATAATTTATCTGTGGAGGCTTTATGCCTAGATACCCATTTGGAGAACACTAGTAATGAACTGGATATAAATCCTTGTAGTATTAATGAGCAGGTTTTGGGAGAGCACATCTTTGATATAACATTTGTTGATGATGATTCTTTTTGTGATTGGACTGATAACTCTAGAACCGAGGAACTTGTTAGCAAGGGTGATGAACTAGAGAATAGAGACACTTTTGAATTTTTCCCTTCTACTAAATATGAGTATTATGAAGTGTTTCCTCGTGATAGTGTAGCCCAAGAAGAGTACTATGAATTGTATCCCGATGATGCTATCAAAGGTAAAATGTTTGACTTTACATGTAAATATCTAATCCTTTTGTTGAAGCTATCTAGGGAGGTATTCTCACCGACATGGCGCATCAATCATCATTTGTGAGCAATAACACATTTATCTACAAGACTCTGATGCACCGCAAGCGGGTGAGACTTCGACCAGGCTATAATAGTAAGTGTTCCAAACCTCTTTTGGAGGTAATAATAAATAATTATTTAGCTCCTATCTATTTAAATCATATTGGAGAAAAGCATGGCTACTTGGTTATAAGAAAGCGCTTCCCGGGATGCAACCCGGAAGTCATTAGGTGTCTTTCTTAGTTTTGTTTCTTGAGTCTTGATGCATTCATGTTGCATTGGCATTTTTATTCTTTGCATGATTTTCTATTAGAGTTATCTTGTTGTAGTTTTCAAAAGGTAGAATTTATTGTTACTATGTGTTTCATAACTCAGTTGTACTTAAATCCCATTTTATACATGCTATTGTTGGTCGAAAACTAAAGTTGTTAGTTTACTATCAAAACAAGGTGTTTCGCTAAGTTTCAGGATATGAAAGAATTCACGAAAAATAGAAATTTATTGATGTCTACTGAAGGTTTAACGACCAACTATATGGCGGGAAAAAAATTCTAGCTGTATAGTTTGGCTGTATAGATATCTTTGCCATCAACAAATTTTCTTTCTTAGGTACAAAAGGTTTAATGAGCAACTATACAGCGCGAATAAAAATTCCGGCCATATAATTCTGGCCGTATAGATATCAATGCCACCTGGGAGCTTCTCCCATGATTTAGAGAAGCCGAGCATATGTAAGCAATAAATTTCTACCTCAGAAACCTCCTAGACTGTAATTCTCTATAGAAGTTCATGTTTTATTTTTACTTTCCTTTTATCTGTGGGGTAAACAAAAATATGTTTGTATACCAAACCGATGCATTTTATTTTGTTTGTTATTTTTGTAGGGACATGAACCTTGTGTGACGACATGTACGGTAGTGCAGACCGTGTAAACACTCACATGAGTCACTTGGTTGCTTCAATTCAATGCTTTGACAATCAGTGTCTAGTAAAACCTTTGAACTCGAACCTCTTTTAATAAGCGCATAGGGGCTGCACACTCGTGTCTCATATCCTGTTTCGCTTGCACCTCATCACAATCTAGGAGAGGCATCTTCTAGAACTAGTTTGTTGACTTAAATATGGTGTTTAGGTTGATTAACCGACTTAGTGGGACTTGTATTTTTATCCCTTGTGAGCTAAACCTGTGTGTTCAGAAACACAAAAATATTTTAGTTTTTAGTTTTTAAGCAGGTCATCAAGGAGGGCACACCGGGCCATATCAAGAAATACATGTTGAAGCAAAGGTTCTATGTCCATCAAAAGAGAGGTTACTTGTACCTCAACGGTAAAGTGTGTCACCCTTGTTTTCAACTAAGCTTGGGGAGGTAACCACTTATCACACTCTCTTTTGGAAACTGTATTTTCTCTTTTCTTTTGCTAATATACTCAAGTTTGGTTCTTCCAAAGTTCTAAGCTTGGGGAGGTTACTTCTGCATGTGTAGAGTCTTGTGCAATGTTTGTATTCGATGAAGCTTTAATGCAATCATGTATCCCGCTGTTTTTGAACGCTTGTTTAAGTGAGTCTAGTTTTCTATTCATATGGGGATACCCTTGATCATGATACTCACCATAGGAGTTGTCTTAGAGCTTGTATGCATCTTGCCAAATTGATTATCAAGCTTGTGACACTATTTGTGATCCTTTAGAATATGTTGCCACAATATGTACACTTGGAAACAATGAATACTTGATTAAGATCTTTTGAAATTTGTTGGTTGTCACTAAATAGCTTTGTCTTATATGAATATGTTATGCTCGACCCCATAATGTCAAAACAATAGACTTGATAGTTTACTTATGGAAGGAGTTGTCAATTGGAAATGATATTTTGAAGTTTGGAGTTCTATGCTAAATAAGGTGTTGCTTAATTGTCTTAAGAGTTTAACCCTAAAGATACTCAACGGCATAGATGTGATGATCGACTTGATAGTACTATTTGAAAGATTTGTGTGACGAAACTAATATTTAGCGGTAATTGAGATACATGCCAAATCTTGACATGTTGATTAAAGTATGATATTGCTTTATGCGTATCTGCATCACTATCGCACAACATGGGATGCTAACAACTCCGCTGGCCTTTGAACAATCCAAAAAGAGGAAACTCTTGGAGTTTGGCTATGAGTTGCCCAACATATGTAGCAGAAATGCTATATTTGGGTATGCATTGGTATTCTCATGGGCCTGCGTTCAAAGCAAAAGAGAGAATACTCCTCTGACCATTATGAGAAACCATTATACCGAAAAGGGAAACCTTGGTAATGGTAACGAGTATCAATTCTTAGCCTGCACAGTCTGATTAAACACACTAAGTTTTGGCATGATATCATTTCTGATGAACTGAAGTTTTAGAAAGACAAAGAATAGAAAATGACTATTTGATAGCCATGATTCATTGACGTGGATGACCAAAAGAGACACTCTAATGCTATGCTTCTTTTGACATGTTCTCGCATTTCCTTTTGGCATAAATCTTGTTACTAAGAGATAAACTTTCTAAAACTCAATAACTAATGTTTGCACTTGAGAGCCTTAACAAGATGACATGATTGGGTAGAATCAATAAACTTTATTCCTATTTATGCTTGACATATATTTGTGACTAAGTTTTGCCTCATAAAAATAATGATATGAAAAGTTATACAAAAGGTGCAATAAAAGGATCACAAGTTTATCTACAAGTTGATTCATTGTTGACATGGAGCATATAAGTTTTGATGAATCTTTAGTTATCTTTATAACTAAGCTTGTGTTGGCTTGTATGAATACATGTTTTCTCTCCTCGAGCTTATAGAAGAAATAAGGATGCAAGGCATTGACTTCCAATGATAAGCTATTTCACAACCATTAATTTATTATAGACCCTTCCTGCTCGAGGACGAGCAATGTATAGCTTGGGTAAGTTGATGGATGTGAAATACCACCTCTTTTAGCCATATAAAATGTGCCATTTATCTCTCATATCATGTTTCTTGCATCTATAGCTATGCCTTATATGCATGACTTCTAGTTCTCATTTACTTTCATATGAGCTTTGTACATTTAGTATTTTAGGTAGAATGTTATCACTTTCCTTGTCTATGACATGTGTGTAGGTGTTGGTGAGTATTATGGATAAAAATGAACAAAAAGAGCATAGTATGGAGGAGCTGCAGGGACCAGACTTAGCCATTTGAGAGGTTGGAAAGGTGAATTTTTTTCAACTTCTCAAAATAAATATCCAAGAAATTGGGGTTGCAGCCCTAGACGAGACGAACTCAACGAGCCCAAGAACACCCAAACCGAGTTTATATGAAAAAATGGCGACCCAAATACTAAAGGATCTTTGAGTTCAACGACCAACTATACGGATGGAACTAAAAGTTCCCGCCGTATAGCTTGGCCGTATAGTTGGGGAAACCCTAGGGCAGGATTTCGCCCCAGAGAAGCTCTAGAACCTTCCCTAAGTCATATGACAGTATTGGGGAAACCCTAGGGCACCCCCAGGCCTATATAAAGGAGGGAGGACCCAAGAGAGAGCCACCAAGCCATATCCTCCACCACGGCGGAGCCCTGCCGCCGTGCCACCACCATAGCTGCCTCCAATCAGATCTACATCATCACCATCACACAAGAGGAGAAGGGACTAGGATCTTGAAGGCCTCCACATCAATCTACATCGTCATCTTCATTAACAACATCTCCATCACTGATCCCCTTTGGTTACTTGTTGTAATTCTAGATTCAATCTTGGATTTGCACTTGTCTTCAATTCTATCATCATACTTCAACCATATTCTATCCATGATGTTGATTTCCTTCATGTGTGTGTAGTTTCGTTTGTTCTTGGGGAGATGGAGAAACCCTAGTATGAGATTGAATTGAGATAAACATTATTATGTGATATTGTTCATTATGTGTCTGTGTTAGATTTCCTTTATCTTGATGTTGGGTGAAGCGTGCCACTCAATATTTGCCTCACTGAGGACTAGATGGAGGGAAATAATTGTTGGTGTATGGAGGGATGATAGCACTTATGGTGATTATAAAGTTGTTGTCATTCCTTACGTATCAACTTGGGAACCCAGGAGAACTCACGGAACATTGTCCATGCCATGGGATACATCCTACGGGGTAAAGTCCCTTAATAGCGTAGTAATTCGGTTGATGTCGATTACTGTCTGCTATGGTTATGACAGATGATGTGTGCAGTGATTGCTGCCTATTCGTCCATATATGGAGCTCCTCCCACACATATCATAAATGGTCTTATTCATTATAATAATTTTGATCACTCTTTCTAATTACTAGAGGTGGATCCACTACTCCCTGAGAACATTTTTCATCATCTTGCAGACTTTCATAATCATATTTGCATGCTCTTGTTTACTAACAGCTTTAGTTTACTTATTGAAAACCCAAAAATATCTTTTACACAAAACTCGCATTTTGTCTTGTTACTTAGAACGTTATTTAGCATTACTATTTCAGTATTTAGTTCAAAGAGTTATTATACTTCAGACTCCTGCTCCTTGTGGGATGGATATCTTTATTTTAAAACTAGCTACAAACGATCTGTGCACTTGCAGTCATCACGTACGGACGTGTCCGCCCATAATGCTGCTCGTTAAGCTTAAAGGACCTGAAACGTTAGTCCAACATCTAAACAAAGGAAACATATATTTTTTATGAGAAGATTTAACCAAGATATGTGATGCATCATTAGAGCAACAAATAATTCTAACTATGTAAAATAATCCCAAGCCAACTCTAATAGGAAATCATGCATATATACAAGTGACAATGCAACATCAATGTAACTAGAATCAAGACACTAAATTAAGAAAGACAACAAAAACTTTCGGGTTGCCTCCCAGGAAGCACTTTCTTTAAATCCATATAGCCAGGCTTAGATGCTCCATTAAATTATCCACCTGGATACCCAGGAATATCAATTCGAGGTGTGATGGTACTTACCTCTAGCAAGGAGTTGGAGCATCTCATAGTGGAGTACGGTCAAAGTTGTACCCTCTTGCGGTGCATCGGCATCATATAGATGAATAAGTTCTCGCTTCCGAGCTAGTATTGATGCTCCAAAATTTGTGAGCATGCCTCCTTATGTAGCTACAACAAAAGGATAATAGGTTGGAATATAGCTGTTAAACTCTTACCTTGTTACCATTGTTGGGGAACACTTCATAATATTCTTCCTTTGCAACAGGGAGTAAATCAGGTCCCTGCATATTAGCATCCAAAGATTCAAAACAAGGTTCTATATCTAGTTCATCATTAGTAATGCTCTCCTCATGAGTGTCTAGGCACAAGGCATCCGCAGATAAATTACAATCAGTTTTAGCATTATAAGAATCATTACTAGAGAGAGATGCATCATAAACAAATGTAGTATTTGTAGTGTGTCAATCTTTGTTAACCTCACCTTCTTGTTGTTCCTCCTCTTTATCTTGTGGTTCCTGCAAATGGTTATCTTTAGGCACTATGGTTTGAGGTCGTGCCTTACTCTTTACCATAAGTTGATTACCACTAAGACGTTCTTGAAGGGAATATGCACTGAGAGGCAATAATAAAATTGTTATTATGTGTATTCCAAGTATATGATAGATGTTTATTTTGGATGCTATAATTATATTAATATGGAAATGTTAATACATGTGTGTTTAATAAAAAATGGAAAGTTTCTAGTTATGTCTCTCTTTAAACTAGCTCGTTGAATAACAAGATGATCAAAGTTTCCTGATCATGGACATTGGATGTCGTTAATAACGAGGTCATAACATTGGTGAAATGATGTGATAAACATTCATCCAAAGTATAGCATTATGATCAAAGTCATTGAGTTTATATTTCTATAACATCATACAAAGTAATCCTAGTCCTTAGACCATGAGATCATGTTAAGCACTAACACCGGAATAGTATCTTGATAACATCAAACGTCACACCATAAAAGGGTGACTATAAAGATGGGTGCAGTGCTACGAAGGTGTTATGTAGAGGCTCATGGGTCAAGAGAGGGATTTGCCCATCCCGATGACAGATAGATATACTCTGGGCCCTCTCAGTGATATCACATTGAGAATAGCTTGCAAGCAAGTGATGTGATCACTAGAATGTTATATCACGGGAACCAGAAAAGAGTGCATGTCGGCAACGAGATTAAACTAGGTATTTGGATACCGATAATCGAATCTCGGACATGTAATATATCGTGAGACAAAGGGATTAAGTTACTAGCGTTAAAGGTTCTCACGATCACAGAAATCATCGTTGAATGTGTAGGAGTCAGAATGGATCTCTAGGTCCCGCTTATGATTATTGATCTGAGAGGAGTCTCGATCATGTCTACATTATTCGCGAACCGTAGGGTGACACACTTAAGGGTTTCCAAACACCATTTGGAGAATATATGTTTCAGACGAAAGAATTGCAAAGCGCTGGAATCATTTCAATGGAAACCATAATTGTTTCGGGTGAAATTGCAGAATCTGGTTCTGCATGTGATATTGAAATGTTGCAAGGGGTTTTCTGTGAATGTTTGTTAATTAAAGTAATTAACAAAATTCTGGATAAATTAATAAAAGAATTTTATTAAATGATTGTTTCATTAAATTTGGTGGAATTTTAATGCATGTGAGTGGAATTTTGAGTGGAGGCTAGATTTATGTGAGTGGAGCTTCACCACATGAATGAGGGAAGAGGTGGGGGCACCTCCCCATGGCGCCGGCCATGGGAGGGGGTTGCCTGCCCTCTCCCTATAAAAGGCACCCTCTCCTCCTCAGAAAGCACACCTCCTCGTGAAGGATCACTCTTCCCCTCTAGATATATTCCCCATGGTCTCAGATTAGCGAGATACATGTTCCCGGTGGATTTTCGTCTGGAAGGAATTTCTGCTTCCACTGATTCACTGGAGCGAGGAGGTGGAGGTTGTTCGGTGGCCTGAACGTGTGTGCGAGGACGGATGCACTGCTGATTTGCAGCGCTAGGACTTCCACACGATCTTGAGATCGGCAAGTGTTCGACTACATCATCCACGAGTTCCAACTCGTTAACAAAGCTTTATTGTCTTCGAGGGTAAGTTCTCCATGGATGTATATCCACCCGTTGCTTGTATCTAGTAGATAGATCTTTGCGTATAGTTCCCATCATAGGAAATTTTTTGTTTTCTATGTTGCGAACCCAACAGTTCTTGGCAATAAGATTGTAACATTGGTACCAAGTTGGTAATCTTCATGTGAAGCATACTATCACTACTCTTTCTTATGATTGAATCTTTTAAGAGTAGATCATGGACACCTTTATAAACCAAATACTCTATGACTTCCTCTCAGTGTGAGACACTAGGGACCCTTCAAGAGTAATGGAACATTAAAAACTAAAGTGCCCAACTACCATACATTTATCACAAGGCTTGTGATATGAATTACAAAAGGATTTTGCACAACCATCTAGAATATCATACAATTTAAACAAATCCATACCAGCGGTAGTAGTATCTTCGTTGTGGTGTATATCCTCTTCTTCTTTCTTCCATGAGTCCTGCAAAAGGTTGGTCTCTTCTGCGGCTATCCGCATGTAAGCAATCACTAATGCATTATCACAAAAGTTATCAATACAATAGGAGTATATAAGGTATACTATTCCATAGATCTTATCGAGTATTTCATCTTCTCTTTTTATATCACTCATGCGAGCTAGCAACTCACAACAACCGGTAAAAAGTACTCTATCATAAACCTCCATATTAGCAGAGAATTCAAAATTCCCATTATAAAATGCTAATTTGATATCATCAATATTATTCTTACATTGATAATTAAAATGATCATTGGATCCGCAGTATTCATAAGTAAAATTGTAAGAGGAATAGCCTTTCAACCAACTCACCCATTCTTCTAATACCTTTTCCCTCGTAATATAATATCCAAAAGTTCCAACTTTCTTCTCCTCTATTGAGTGCTTCATCAATTCAAAAATAGCAATCTCGGAAGACATGATTAGTAAAAAATATCAAAGTAAACATCCATTACTTAAGCGGATACAAGTCATACCTTACGTACCATTATGGCTACATCAATAAACATCAGCGGAACTTCATCAAGCATAGAGCCCGAGCCATGCCTTAACCTATAGGCAACTGACTAGGAGAACGTCCTAGCTCGCATAGTCATCAACATCACCTTTTTCTCTGCATTACTTCTCGATTCTGACCAAGTTAATAGCTAGGGACAATGCTAGTGAGTACTTTGAATGTACTCGCAAACCACCTTAAGAGAATAGTAACAACAAGAGGATATGCAATATGGCTGTGGTAGTAGGAGGGCTCCAAGAGATGTTCTTTTCTCAAATAGTTTCTCTTGTAGATATAGCATCTACATATCTTTGTTGAAACTGTTGTCAAACATTTTGGAAACCTTTTTGAAAAGTTTTGGAAATCACTAGGATTGGGTTACCCATTTGTTCCTTCCTTCCGATCATCCCATGACCAAACTCCTTTCCTTCCTTTCCGACCATCCCATGGTCAAAACATTTCCAAAGCCATTGCTTTTCCGAGAATCCTTTTTGAAGACAAAACCAGCACCGCTCTACAGTAGTTTATCCAACCCGTCCATAACTGCGTACACGACTATTCGAATAGATTCACACTCTGTAGAGGTTGTACACTTTACCCACATCATACGGGTACCCTGCCCTGATCCTCACTGATCGTGGGTCGAGTAAAAGATCAAGACTCTCCGAATGCCACTCTAGTATGGGCCCTACCCTATGAGTTGTTCCTCTCAACACCGGGACGTCGGGGATCCACGGACCAACCGGAGTGCATTCCGACTCCTCCACAGTGGACACTTTCAATGAGAGGCTCATAGTATCGCCCGGCTGCTGCCGAGGGCAGTTCGCAATTCCTCTAGGTGACTGTCTAACAGTTGACCCTTTTTGTAAAGGAACCCTGACATTAGAGGGAGGTGATCCCTTATAAGCAGTTATGAGAATTCCCATACCAAAGTAACAAACTTCAAGTCTAGCCCTGTCCCATTCCAGAGTAATGTGGTTTGCGGGCTAAGTTGTTATAGTTAAAGCTGCAAAGAACCAGGTGCATTTTTGTAAACATTTTTCCTCCATCTTTATTTCAGCATTTTGTAAAACAAAAATCCTTTTTACTTTCTCAAACTTCTCTTTGGTAGGTCAAACCTCACCAAGATTTTACCATAAAACATGTTGTAAAACTTTTCCAGGGTCTTCCCATCTTGTAGTTTTGCTTTGGCAAAAATGGAGTCTCCAAAGGGGTATTGCGATATACACTATCTACCATTCTAGGGACAAGTAGGTGTCGTCAAGGGGGTTGTAATTATAAGTATAAGGGTGTAATGGTATTGGAGGAGCCAAGCCACTACCAGATATACATCATCATATAGTAAAATAGTGCAGTTTTCATAAGAAAGTAGCTAAAATCATGCATAAGTAAAACAATAGGACAAGGCTTATGAGCAAGAAGGTGGCTTGCCTAAGATCAGCAATCTGGCAATATATGTTCCTGTACTTCTTCTTTAGATAGCCAAGAATACCAAAACCAATAATAATAAGATTTCTTCTTCTCGGCGTCAATACAAGCACAACTATCATCATCAGAGATAGCTAATGCAAGCAAACAAAGCCACAATCAACACAGGGCATACAATCACCAATACCATACAGAAAAACAACATACAACACCTTAATCACTTCAGTAAGTTTTGATAGATTGAGTTTGTTGCATTTGGAAATAATGGAGAAACACTTGTGGAATTTCCTTTATGATTTATTTGCCAAAACCTATTAAGAAAGGGTTTGGAACTAAGGCTTGGTCCTGTATGATATCAATATACAAAAAGGATACCATCAGATAGGTATTGAAATAATAAGGCCAACAAAAGTAGTTTCATGATTTTATCAATTTTATATATTTAGTTATGGTTTTTCTAGTGAAATAACCTCTAGTCTAGGTGAATAAATCACCAGAAAAGATCCGGAGATCAAATAAATTTGTCCTCAGAGGGTTTTGTGTATATTTGAGTTTTTGATTTTTGAGAGTTGGAATCGCCTCAAAATAATTATCATAATGCCCTTGGGAAAATCCCAAAGTAAGTTATGTAGTTAATTTGTCTATTTAACGAAATTTGTTATACAGGTCCAATTGATATGAGGTCAAGGACAATGGATAGGTACTGAAAATACCTTCTCATAGAAATTGGAATCACTATTTTTTGGACTAGTTAAGCTTGTCAAATGATTTATCTAGTGAGTATACCACATACAGAAGTATTTAATTCATTAAAAATCAACAGAGGATCAATAAATAGTGTTCTCGTGAGTTTTGATATGTACCAAAGTACCACATCACTGAGAGTTGGATTTAACTCAAAACATGCTATGGTTTGTCTTAAGGAATTTTCTAAAGGAAGAATTGTCCTATTTTAGTTATCTTTACTAATGACAAACCATTATTCACCTTGACATGGGGCTAAGGTCCATAGATTGGTATTTAAATTATCTACTACAGTGGCTTTGTTTCATTCCTATTGGTTATGTATTTCTACCAGGGGAATTTATCTATTGAAAATGACACTATGGGGTAGATTAATTCTCAGAGTTTGTACCAGTAATATTTTTTAAAGTTTCTGGTAGTGCATGTTTAAGAAAATGTTCAGGGACCCTAGGAATTTTAGATCTAGGTATTTGGAGTCATTTTAAATTCCTATTTTTAATTAAACCAGAGTGCCTAAAAACAAACCTGAAAAAGGTTTATTAAAATGAGAGAAACAAAATTCACAGCTGGGCTGAATTTAGACGAGGCTGGGTCTCACGGGGGGGAAATCGGCCCACCGAGGCGCCACTGCGCGCGAGATCTATGGTTTGAATCCCCGGGAAGGACCACCGGTCAGTGGTAGCGGGAGCGTGAAATGGTCAGGAGGAGCCCAGGCCGTCCGATTAGACGATGATGGACGGCCGGTTCGTCGTCCTTCTCACGCTGGGGGATGCGGAGACGGAAACCTAGAGGTGCAGGGGACCAGCGGGGAGAGCTCACATGGGGCTCGGGAGGTGTAAAATAGGGTGTAGGGCGACACGGTGCTCCTAGGCAACTCCGTGGATGGGAGAAAAGCAGGGGTTCGATGTCGGGTGCTTGATTGCGTGTGCACGCCCACAGAGAGCGTTCGGGAGCTCGTCGGGGCAACGCCGGAGAGGCCTGCATGTCAACCGGGAGGCCGTGGGGTGACACGGTCAAAGACAGGGAGCTTGCAGACGGGCGGCACGATCCGTTTTGGGAACGGGGTTCATGTCTACGCACTTCTATTCTTGTAGACAGTTGTTGGGCCTCCAAGTGTAGAGGTTTGTAGAACAGCAGCAAGTTTTCCCCTAAGTGGATCACCCAAGGTTTATCAAACTCAGGGAGGAAGTGGTTAAAGGTATCCCCTCTCAAGCAACCTTGCAATCAAGATACAAGAAGTCTCTTGTGTCCCCAACACACCCAATACACTTGTCAGGTGTATAGGTGCACTAGTTCGGTGAAGAGATAGTGAAATACAAGTGGTATGGATAATTATAAGTGGTAACGGTAATAGAGAATAGCTTGGTGGCATGGAAAAGACAAAAGGCAAACTGAAATAAAGATGGAAGCAAGCAAACATGTAACAAATCTAATTGCAAACGGTGTTTCAATGCTTAGAAACAAGGCCTAGGGATAATACTTTCACTAGTGAACACTCTCATATAAATATATAATCTTCATGATACTAATCTTGACTACTCTCCGGTTGGACACTCTAATCGTTGGTAGGGCTATAACAGCACACCTCAAAGTAAGCCTTTCCCATCTAGAAAACCCCACACTGTCACCTTGAGCACTAGATGAGTCCAAGAAACACCACAATTTCATAAAGACATCAACCTCCAAATATAACTCATAACAAGTATTTGTAATCTCTAGCCTGAGTGCCACCATGGTGAGCACGCTGTCACTTTCACACACATGGGGAGAGCAGAGATCTATTAAAGCACTTGAGTAGAAAGGTAGATCTATAGATTACAAGCTCATGATCTCAATAAGATCATGCATAGAGAGAGATGAACACATAGCTACCGGTAGAACCCTTAGCCTCGAGAGATATCTACTCCCTCCTCATCATGGGAATCAGCAACGGTGATGGAGATGGTGGTGGAGATCAATGGAGATGGCTCCGGGGGCACTTCCCCATCCCGGCAGGGTGCCGGAACAGACACTTTCTGTCCCCCGAATCTCCCCTTCGGTGGCGGCGGCGCTGCGAAACTGTTTGTGGCTGGAGGCTTGACTTTTTAGGGTTGATGCCTCTGGAGGCTTCTTATAGGCCAGAGGGCAAGGTCGGTGGGTGGCCAGGGGGCTCACACCATGCCCTGGCACGGCCTGGGGGGACCCGCGCCATGGGGTGGTGTGTCCACCCTGTGGCCCCTCTCCGACTCTCCTTCTGGCTCTGTGAGTCTTCCGGGAAAATATCAACTTTAGCTTTTGTTTGGTCCAATTCCGAGAATATTGATTTTCTGACTTTCCTAGAACCAAAAACAGCAGAAAACAGGCAACTGGCACTATGGCATCTTGTTAATAGGTTAGTTCCAGAAATCATATGAAAAGTACTACAAAGTGTGGAAAAAACATAAGAAAGTAGATAAAACCAAGCATGGAACATCAAAAAATATAGATACATTTGCAATGTATCAACATCCCCAAGCTTAACTCCTGCTCGTCCTCGAGTAGGTAAGTGATAAAAAGAAAGAATAATTTTTGAGGTGACATGCACCATCATAAACTTGATCAAAGTATTTGTAAAACATTTAGAGCTAGGATCATGCTAATTCAATCATAACATGAAAGACAAAGTTCTAGCAATAAGACAAAGAAACTATGATGCAACATGAAAAAGCACAAACAAAAGATTCATGAATAACAATGCTTTGCAAGACGTTTGTTTGTTTCACATAAAGAAAACATAGCATAATAGTATTCAGCTTGTCCCTCATAGAGTAGCAAACATAAATGCATAGGACACCTTCAAAGTTCATAAGAGTGACTAGATACAAATAGTTTAAAACAAGCAATATCAAGTTATGCATCAATCAACTAGTCTTGGGACAATGCACATAGAACTAAGAATGGCCACTATGCTCTCAAAGTAGGTGCATAAAGATAGAAGGTGGAGACTCAATATATATAGTGGAAGAAAGGCCTTCATAGAAGGAAGTAGGGATTCAAGTCTCATAAAGAGCTTCCAAAAATTATGGTACTTTTTAGCTTTCAGCTCTCATTGCCCCTATCATAAGAATCTTGAAGTGATTAAGGTTAAAGTGAACAAACTATGGTGTACATGCTTGACAAAGTATAAGTTAGAATCTCATGTCCCATGTATACGAGGGCCGCTCCTCATGCTACTCAAGTTTAGTCACCGGTAAGTTCTTGTCATTGTAAGTACATGTGTATCATAGAGACCCGCCAACGGGGTACCCCTTGCCCGATGATACGGAAGAATCCTCGTATCAAAATGACAAGGCAAGCAGACAACGAGCATCTCAGCAATCTTCTTATTTACCATGGGAATATGGTGCTTTTTTCTCTCTTTCCTCTTTTCATAATCTTTTTTTTTCTTTTCTCTTTTTTTCTCAATATAGGACTCTTTTTTTATAAGAAGAATTCTTCATAGACAGCTCATTATGGTTACGCTGCAGGTTTCCACCGTGTCAGCGTGGATTAGACCAGCGGCCCAGGCATTTCTCTAACACATATACATAACTCCATGGACTTACAAGCTCCCCTTTCATTTCACACCGACGACATCCATATAAAAAAGAGCATGATATCAACTAGGTACAAGTACCAAGTGAAATGTTGAAAGCGTTCCCCATGAAAGCATGGTTCTGCTAATTCCCAACAAATAAGTGCAAGCATATACGCATAGATGACACAATGGTTCAAGTTTATTAAGGGCATGAAAAGTAAAGTGTGCCATCAAGTTCGTGAGAGCTTTAATCACTAGTTTTCTCATAACAAGTTTAATTTGGAAGGTAAACAAAAGCATGAATATACTTGGAATAGCATAAGCTAATAGGTAGGTATGGTGGACTCTTTGGAAAGACTTGGTTTAGGGAGTTGGATGCATGATTGGAACTCATACTTGGTTGTGGAGGCCAGCAAAAGACTGGGAGCGACAAACTACGAGAGCAATAATGGCCATAATCATGCAGAGCGACAAAACATCATTGATCAAAGCATAAAGTGATACTACAAGTTGAAAACTAAAGGATCATAAAGGCTATGGTGACTTGAGATAGACATAACATGGTGTGAGCATGTTCCAAGTCAACCCAAATAAAGCATCAAAGGAGAATACCACTATACTATGCTTCAATATGCTAAAACAACGCATGATTCATCCAAGGAACATTAAGCAATCTCAATTGTTTATAACAAGTCATGCTACAACAAAGAATACTAAGCATAAAGCCAAAGAATATCAAGCATGGCATGACAAAGCATATTCCACAGTCAAAAACGAGCTCTTTTACCACATAAGCGTGAACTTTCCTACTCTTTTCCAAACCAAACCAAACTATTTGCAAACCAATGTATGAAAGAGGGGGTCGAACCAATTTATTCAGAAAACTAAGCAAACCAAAGCAAACGAAAAACCAAAACGAAAACGAAAAAGAAGACGCTCCAAGAAAAACACAACTATGCATTAAACAATAAAAATTAAGCGTTTGGAACAAACCTGGGATTTTTATTGATGAAGAAGGGGATGCCTTGGGCATCCCCAAGCTTTGACGCTTGTACTTCTTGGATATTTTTGGGGTGACACGCATGGCATCCCCAAGCTTCAGCTTTAGTCCATCCTTCATCTCATTACTCATTCTTTCCATACACCTGAAAATTTTCCTTCATACAAAACTTCACACAATCTTTATTAGCAACATTAGTGCACTCAAGATAAATAAGTCTCAAGGTTCAGTTATAACACCAAATAAACTTCCATTAGAACACTATATAATGTATCACTTCCCTCAAAAAGCTCAATTCCCCAAAAGAACTCAAGAAGGAACCAACAAGAAGCAAATGCAGAAAAAGGCAGAAATCTGTCAAAACAGACCAGCTGGTAAAGACGAATTTTTTCGAAGACCTTCTGTTGCTCAAATCAAAAAGTGTTGAACTAACTAAAGTTAGCTAAAAACCTGGGGCAGAAGCACAAAAATTCACGCCCCAAAAAGACGTTCAGAGATTTTACACGAATATTTACGGTGAAGCATAGAAATCTGTTTCGGGACATCAACTTTCCCAATCATTACTTCTTTCTCATTAGAGGTTACTCTTGGCACAAAAAGCAAATAACAAGCATAAGGAAAGGTTATTACAGAGGTAATAACTTCCAAGCCTCATCTAAAACTTTTGGGTTATCTCCCAATAAGTACTTTTCTTTAATGCCTTTAAATCAGGCTTGATAGTTTGAGAAGATGCTCACATAAGTGAATTGAAGTAAAAGAGAGCATCAAGAAGCAAATACAGAGCACATTTAAGTCTAACCCACTTCCTATGCATAGGAATATTGTAAAGAAACAAGTCATAAAATCACAAGGCAACAAGCATAGGAAAGCAAAACAAGTGCAACTTCAAGACTTTCAACATGAAGAGGGGAAACTTAATATTGTTGAGACACATAAAACCATGTTTCCCTCTCTCATAATAACTTTCAATAGCATCATGAATAAAAGTAATAATGTAACTATCACAAGAAAAATTCTTATCATGAGCCACATGCATATAATAATTATTACTCTCCACATAAGCATAGTCATTCTTATTAATTGTAGTGGGAGCAAATTAAACAAAATAGCTATCATTATTATTCTCATCACCATAATCATCAAATATAGGAGACATATTGTAGTCATAATTAATTTTCTCCTCAATAGTAGGTTGACTGAAAATATCATATTCATCATTGTAATCATCATATATTGGAGGTTTGGTATCATCATAAGCAATAGAATAGCTATCTTCCAAAGCTAGGGAACTAAAAAGTCATTTTCATAAAAACTAGCTTCCCCAAGCTTAGACTTTTCCATAGCATTAGCAATAATGGTGTCCATAGAATTCATACTAACAACATTGCTATTAGCATGCAAATAAAGTTCCATAGGTTTTTTAATTTTCTCTTCAAACACTTCATGTCCTAACTCAAGATAAATACTATAAAGCTCTCTAATTTTGTTGTTGTTTTCCATTAAGCCTAACTAGTGAAAACAAGAAACAAAAAGACAAAATTGCAGAATCTAAAGGAAATAACTTCGAGCACTCACACCAGAAAATAGGCGTTTACCGTGGGAGGTTCTTCTTCTTTAATCCTCCGGTGTGAATACCTTTTACCTTTCCTCCCCGGCAACGGCGCCAGAAAATAGCTTGATGTCTACGCACTTCTATTCTTTAGATAGTTGTTGGGCCTCCAAGTGCGGAGGTTTGTAGAACAGCAACAAGTTTTTCCTTAAGTGGATCACCCAAGGTTTATCGAACTCAGGGAGGAAGTGGTCAAAGGTATCCCTTCTCAAGCAACCTTGCAATCAAGATACAAGAAGTCTCTTGTGTCCCCAACAAACCCAATACACTTGTTAGGTGTATAGGTGCACTAGTTCGGTGAAGAGATAGTGAAATACAAGTGGTATGGATAATTATAAGTGGTAACGATAATAGAGAATAGCTTGGTGGCATGGGAAAAACTAAAGGCAAACTGAAATAAAGATGGAAGCAAGCAAACATGTAATAGATCTAATTGCAAACAATGTTTCAATGCTTAGAAAAAAGGCCTAGGGATAATACTTTCACTAGTGAACACTCTCATATAAATATATTATCTTCATGACACTACTCTTTACTACTCTCTGGTTGGACACTCTAATCGTTGGTAGGGCTATAACAGAACACCTCAAAGTAAGCCTTTCACATCTACAAAACCCCACACTATCACCTTGAGCACTAGATGAGTCCAACAAACACCACAATTTCATAAAGACATCCAACTCCAAATATAACTCATAACAAGTATTTGTAATCTCTAGCCTAAGTGCCACCATGCTGAGCACGCTGTTACTTTCACACACATGGTGAGAACAGAGATCTATTAAAGCACTTGAGTATCAAGGTATATCTATAGATTACAAGCTCATGATCTCAATAAGATCATGCATAGAGAGAGAGATGAACACATAGCTACCGGAAGAACCCTTAGCCTCGAGAGAGATCTACTCCCTGCTCATCATGGGAATCAGCAATGGTGATGGAGATGGTGGTGCAGATCGATGGAGATGGCTCCGGGGGCACTTCCCCATTCCGGAAGGGTGCCGGAACAGAGACTTTCTGTCCCCCGAATCTCCCCTTCAGTGGCGGCGGTGCTGTGGAACTTTTCGTGGCTGGAGGCTTGACTTTTTAGGGTTTATGCCTCGGGAGGCTTCTTATAGGCCAGAGGGCAAGCTTGGTGGGTGGCCAGGGGGCCCACACCATGCCCTGGCGCGGCCTGGGGGACCTGCGCCATGGGGTGGTGTAGCCACCCTGTGGCCCCTCTCCGACTCTCCTTCTGGTTCCGTGAGTCTTCCGGGAAAATATCAACTTTGGCTTTTGTCCGGTCCAATTCTGAGAATATTGATTTTCTGACTTTCCTGGAACCAAAAACAGCAGAAAACAGGCAACTGGCACTGTGGCATCTTGTTAATAGGTTAGTTCTAGAAATCATATGAAAATTACTCCAAAGTGTGGACAAAACATAAGAAAGTAGATAAAACCAAGCATGGAACATCAAAAATTATAGATACATTTGCAATGTATCAGGGGTCCTGCTCCAGCGACGACAACCGAAGGGAGTTTTGTCGGAGCTCGCCGGCGAGGATAGTAGAGGTGGTCCTGGGCCAAAATAAAAATAGGATTAAAGAGAGGAGGAGGAGGGGGTCACAGTACGGTGACATGCAGAGAGAGAGATGAAGTGAGGAGGGAGCCTAGCTCAAAAAGAGGGAGGAGTTGGAAGCTCCTTGTTCTTCTTCTCCGGGGCCAGGCAGAGGTAGGGAGAGGGAGTGGGCTTCGGGGGAGGTGAGTGGGGGATTAGAGTAGGCAAATGAGACGCATAGAGGGGTTGTGGTGTCCTCTAGCTCATTTAAACCGAGGAGGGAGCTTAGGATGTGCAATGTCCATATTGGACACGGGGAGAGGTGCTGGCCAGTGGTTGGTCAACTTGGGCAGTGCAAAGAGAGAGAGGAGGGGCTCTGCTCATGCATAGGGTAGGGTGACAAGGGGAGAGCTGCTACAAGAATTTTAAAGAGCAAGATATGATCTAGTCTCCCTTTCATCCAAGCACTAGAGACAAGGGGTGAGGGTTGTGTACTGTAGTGCTTTAGTGGGTACGACCAGGAGGTACTGATGTTGTTGGGGTGGTGAATTAGACAAGTTTGGAGGTAGGTTGGATTTGAATTAGCTCAAGTTTTTATTGTTTTGCAAAATTTTATCACATGAGTTCTTGTGAAGGAATTCTATTAATTTGCATTGGAAATGATGGGAAAGTGGTACTGGTGTGTAGAAAGAGGCAAAACATAACCCTAGGAATTGTTTGGGATTTTTCCAAGGGGTTTAAGTCCTCTTATCACCATTATACAACGAGTGCAGAAATGGTTTCTAGATTATCATTTGATATTTTTACATTGGAGAAGGTTGGTTTTTGATGTGAGATGGTCCTAAATACCATATCAACCCTTGGAGAATTTTCTTGGATTTTATTTAGAGAGGAAAGTTTTTTTAAGCAATTATTCTTTTTCTGCCAATTAAGAAAAATGACAAAAAGAAATAATAAAACATCTCAAAATTATTTATTTTTGAGGTGGGAAGAGGGGATAGGATGTATAGGAACCAGTTGTGCCTTTAGTTGGCCAAGTGGTTTGGAGAAAAACCAAGTTTCCTTTATAGAAGGAGTTTTGAGCTTTTTGTTAATTAAAGGGAATTAATAGGTTTTGGTCCATAATAAATATGGATAATATTTGATAAATATTTATAAACAAGGTGGATAATTATACAAGGTGTATATAGCATTTGTAACCTTGGGTGTTGAGAGTCAAAGTTGATTTTGGTGGAAAACATGAGATTAAGGATCTAGGGTGATGTTATTTTCATACCATCAAAACCTTGTTGGAACTTGGAGCTCAAGGCTCCCCTTGGGGCATGGAAGATACGGATGGATAGAACAAGTGATGTGGATCACCATGGTACAAGAATTTGAGCTTGATAATGCTTCAGTGCTCCAAGAATTGATTTCAAACTTTGAATAAAACAAGCGTGCCAGAATAGATTATCCATTAGCCTTGTAAACCATGTGCATTTTAGAAGCACAAGAATCCATTTGGAACAAGTGAATTAGGGATTGACACACCTTCATGAGCATAGTACAACCATGGAAATAGTTGGTCAAAAGAGTTTAGCAAGAAGGTGTGAGCTTCTTCCAAAATAGGCATGTTGATAAGATTTGCAGAGAAGATGATTTTCTTGCCTGCAAAACCATCAGGAACAAGTGGTTTGGAGGATGGTCTAGCCAAGGGCAGTAGTGGGCCTTGGTAGTCCCTATGATGGTATACAATATAGTTCAAGTGGATTGCCAAGAATGCACAAGGGTTGGAAATGAGGAAGTCCCAAAGCTGTGATATCGACAGTTTAGGGTTTCTGACTAGAATATAAGAGATGATGGTTTTGAGAGGGTGCAATGTTCCAAATCATCATCAAGTGTATGATGTTGAAGTTCTGATTGAGTAGAAAGGATCCAGACTTTATATTGGTGTTCATTTGACTTGGAAGCTTCTAGAAGGAGTAATCTTCCGGAGTGACCTGGTTAAGGGTTTTAGATGAGTACTCTAGTGGCTAGAGATCAGATCAAACTTGATTAACTTCCTTAGGGTTTATCTTCTTGGATTAGCTAGATGCTAGATGATGAGCCCCTAGGGTAGCTCATACTACTTCCTAAGCACACAAGTCAGTCAACAGATCAAGGCAATTCATCCTACAATTAAATCAAAATACTACTAGGGTTACCATCAAGCCTAGCTTGAGGTTGGGATGGGTATGTTGAAAGGGTGGAGTTTGAATAAGGTGAGAGTTCTTGGTATCTCTACCAAGATTGGAATTTAAAATCTTGATAAAAAGGTTTTGGAAAAACCTAGAGGTAAGAGTAGTTGAATGTTTTGTCTTGAAAACATAAGGAGATTATGTTATATAGCTCTCCATAGTTCTGTCAATAGAAGCTACTAAAATATTTAAGGTTTACAAAAGAATCTTGGCTCAGGTTTTGAAATGCCAGAACATTTGTGAATATGTAAAATGAGCCAGGATAGTTTTGTTAAATAGCTTTTGTCAACTAGTGTTGAGGTAAGGAGTATATCATATTTTATACATTCAAAGGCGTAAGCAGAAATGAACAATAAGCAAGCATTGTCATTAAGCAAGAAAATGTTTTTGTTCCCCCTGATTTCTGCATTCTGGCCAACTAATCAGGTTTGCTGAAATTGGGATGTTACAGACCTTTCCCCCTTAAAAGAATCTCGTCCCGAGATTAGGGATAGTAGGGTTAGGGGATTTTGAGTCGGGTTAGTGCTAGGTGTCTCAAGCGTACTATCTTATCGGCTTTGTCTTTGAACAGGGTCACTGTTACGGTGAGGTTGAACTTCAATCGTCTTGGATGCACTAGTGTTGATTAGGCCTCAATCGGGATTGTGAGGGGTGATCTTCCTTCTGTAAGGATTTACGGTGTCTCTCTTAAGAGATTATCGTATCCTACTTTACGTCTTTGGGTCTAACTGCTGAGGTTGCTTCTGGCAGAGGGTTATTATATTTTGTGGGAAAGACGTAGTCTTTCCCCCTTAGGGTTAAACTAGGGTGGCTTGGAGTTAACGCAATCCTTCCTTCTTGGAGTCATCGGATGGTGTTAGGTGGATATCGCAATCTTCTGCCCAGAGTTGAAAACTTCCGATGACATCCACAAACTAGGTATTATGCGACTTATATACTACTTTTATTTATACTTATATTATCAGAGTAGTTTAATTAGCGGATCGTCCAAACTATTTAGAACTAATGGGGTTAGCAAATCTATGGTCTTTTAGGCTGGTCTTCAGCTGAAGTAGTCGAGGGGCTTCATAAATATTTAGTTATTTCCTCATTTGGTGACTCGAGAATTGATGTTTGCGAAAGACGTCAGATTTGGTACTCTTTCTAAAGTATCTTCCGGTAGGCAGTCTTTGGTATTTGAGTAGGAAAGACGCAATATTTCCACCTTAGATATTCACTAAGGTCCTTCAAGAGTGGTTCTGATCTTTCGTCTTGTAGTGTCGGTGTGATGCTAGAGGAAGGTTGTATCTCCTTGGGTCTTGCGTTGACGTCCTCGAGTGACGTTCTATTATGTAAACCTTGTCGGGATGGTTTCCTAATGAAGCTTGATGGAGTTAGCTCTAGGCAAGTTAGCGGTTAATGATGCTTCTTGCTAGTTTTCAGTCAGAGTAGAGACATCTAGCTTCGGAGGAGTTGTCTTCACGCATCCGGGTCTTCAGGATTTATGGGTATTCTTGCTTCTGGGGAGGAACTTCCTGTTGATTTGGGCGGGGTCGACTAAAATAGTTAGTCTCCTGAGGTGGTCGGAACCCCTAATATACCAAAGGTTAGTAGAGTCAGGTCTTCACTTCTTATCTTTGTTAGCCGGTCTGGTGGCTTCTTGTGGATGATGTAGATCCTTTGGTGGTAGACTTCCAGCTTCCACAAAATTCTTTCTATGGTTGGCAGATGAATGTTGGCGCGTAATATTGATGACGAGTCTTGAGAAGCGAGTTTGACGAGGTATGTCATCCTGCTAGGGAGTAGTCTTCGAATGATTCTTACTTGACAAGGTAAGACTTCTTGTTCTAGTGATGCTTTGCCTCTCATAAACTCTCGAGGTTAGTAGGGGTCTCATTACCGACAGCAAACAGGGGGTTTCCTGAGTAACTAGGTGGGTTATCGCTCCTCGAGTCACATTTTACGGAGGTCAAGGTAATCCAGAACACACATACAAGGCGAACATAGGGAGGGGATCACAATGTCCTTGGAAGACAACACACATCAAGCCACACATGATGCACTTAGGCAAGCAAACTCATCCAACTAGGGGGGACCAAGCAGTTAACTACTCGCGATAAAGGGGAATCCTAGTCTTAGGACTATTGATCCTAAAGATGACATTATTGAGATCTGGGTAACTATCTTGCGAATGATGCCTTCGTCGTGTCATCAGACGCTTCTCGATGGTGCAATACTTGATTTCCTCAGGTGATGGGGATTTCGTTTGTAGGGCGATCTTGTAATCTCCTTGTGTTTGAAGGTAGTCGCTTCTCTTCATCTAGTCCTCATTGTCTTCACCAGGTTCTAGGTCCTAGTTATTTGAAATCCTTAGGTTTGAAATTGGGATGTGGGATAGAAGAAGTCATTTTCAATATCATTTAAATTAGAATAAGATAAGAAGTAGAATCCTTTGAAATGCTTTGAGAAAATTGTTTTCATAAGCAAGAGTTTTCGAAAAAATAGTTTTTCCTGACTAACGACCATGCTAACTAAGATTCTCCTTCAGTCAGGATGGCTCGGATACCAACTCTATGGGCCGCTGGGATTAATCCTCCGAGAATCCCTGTTATGCATAAACCATGATCCCATGATAAGTTAATCATGGCACATAACTGATACCTTGGATCCGGATTACGGATGTAGTATAGCTCTTTTTCCCTAATAGACCTAGGTTTATCGAATCCTTGGGAAGCAGAAGCATAGTGAAGTTACTTTAATGGACCTTCGGGAGTTTTAGAATTCCTTTTGTGTTTTTACCATACCAAGAGTTTGTGTCTTTTTGTTGTCGTCGATGATGGAGAGAGAGAGGGCCTAGGGCGTTCGGTTTCACCTGTAGCTGTGCAAAACATCTGATGGAAACAAAAGATAGAAATAAATTATGCATGTAATTGTTAGAGCAAGATAAATTATATGTGGGTAGTGCATCCATAATTTCTATTGCCTCCGCAACCGCTTATAGCAATAACCTACTAGTCTCATCCATATAAGAAAGAGATCTAATGATATGCATAGTGATGTCACCGTTGATCCCAAGTAAATCCGTCACATTCAGCCGTACTACCCTTTCTGTCACTGGGTTCCCAACCTGCAGATTAGTCATTACTTATACTCCTTGTACCTGGCTCAATCGTCAGGGTCTTGGGTACCTAACAAGTCCTTAGATTGAGGCAAGATAGGATAGAAAAATCATCATATTATACAAACTAATACATGATCCCATCTATGATAAATAACATGCACAAAAAGCTACATGGCTAGGCCAAAGCCCTTTGCCCAAGGAGAATTACTCACACATAGAGATGAGATCAAAGATCATAAACATTGTAGTAGAAATCATGAGATTGATAACAAATATTCTTACAATGTCGCCAATTGAAGAAGAGATGTACTATTACAAGTGGTGGAATATGGCTATGGTGGTGGAGAGATTAGATCAAAGTATATTCCTCTGGCGGCTCGTCGGTGTTGTGGATGGAGATCTGGGGGGTGGCTGATGGTTTCTGCGAGCTCCCGTTTCTCGTCTCCCAAGGCCTCCTTTTATAGGGGTCCCTTCACAAAAGTTGTTCTGTTGGACCTGGCAGTGGTGGCACCAACTATACGACCGGAACTATATGGCCGGAATTTTATTCCGGTCATATAGTTGGTCGTTAAAGCGTCTGCTTCTGATCCATGACTCCTGTTTCTTTTGGTTGTTAGAAATCTCATATCTTTGACTTTAATGTAGTGATTCCCATCATAAAACGTCATTATCTGTGCAAGAAAAAATAGAAAGAAAGGATTGCATACCCCTTTGAATATTAGGCATTAGTGGTAGGGTTTAGAGAGATATTTTATCAAAATTGTAAATAATATCCAATTTAAATGTGGACGTAGATTGCTATATTTCAGAGCCATCAACCTCCCCAAGCTTAAACTTGATCGTCCCTAAGCAAGAAAATCAAAATCAAAAAGGAACTCAGCATTTAAACTGAAATAACGAGATGATGATGCTACTCATGATTGATAGTCTCATTTTCCTCCACTTCATAAATCTAAAAACTTCAGCATAGATAGAGTAATGGCAAGCATATCATATGGGTTTTATACATCCTTATAGAACAGGAAAATTATTGTTAACATGGACGATTCAAATGAGTAAACTTTATTCCATGTCATGTAATCAACTGAGAGGCTTGCCTTTGAACAATAAAGTACAGTCATGTAAATTGAGAGTGTGAGAGTTGTCATGAAAAGCATATATACTAGAGTATCTCAATTCTCCCACATCAATAAATCAAGACTTTTCAAGCACTACTTGTGTATTCATTGTCCTTCAAGAATTTCAGATTTTGAGTAATTGAGAGCATGCCAAAAAAATTAGTTTATCGGGCTATGATGGACACTCATGGAATCACTAAGGTTTTTGTTCCTTTTGCATAATGATTACTCATAATAGCCATACGAGTGATTCCATCATGAACACAGCTACCCAGGAGTACCAAGAATCTTACCCACTATAGCGTTGCTGCTACAAGTGTTTAATCAACTCATAGCCGAAATCTAGGAGTTTCCTCCATGAAGATCTGTAACACCCTCAAATCAGCCCTATGAAGATTTTAGCGCTTCCCGCCAAACCCGCATAGAAACGATTCAAAGATGCCCACCAGGCACTTGCGTGCGGGTGCAAAACGAAGTAATACCATTACACAATAGTCCACGATGGAACCCACAGAACCTATATATACATCAATGACTCAACGAGTTAAGAATACAAATATACAGTACAAAGATCCAAATCACCTTGAAAACAATACAACATCCGAGTATGGACAAGATGCAAATGGGGCTAAGAGCCCTGAAGAATAACTAGTGGCGTCCATGACCCTGCCCAGGCCAAGACGGAAGGGTAACCTTGCTAATGACGTCGATCTCATACCCGCTAAAAGAAAAGGGGTGCCGACAAAGGCCAAAGGAAAAAGGGAGCGGCCAGTACTGAGGCCAGTACATGGCGAGTCTAGAATTCGGCGGCTCTCGCCTACATAGGTATGGTGGACTCAAGCGGTAGCGAAGCAGGCACTAAACAACCTATAGAGACTCAATACAACTGTCGGCTATTAGAGAGAGATAAGAAAGACCTATTCGGAACCAACCTGATACTAACACCAATCATACCCATCCTAGTATGTCCCCCTCGAGACCAAATAAGGAAGTCAAACCGAGGAACTCACACAATTGACAGTTTTATTCATTTTATTATAGTTGCAACACTTACTAGCCAGATACAATTAGCCAGAGATATCCCAAATCCAGCAGTTGTTGGCATTTTTATTTGCTCATTCCATTGTAGTGAAACTGATTACTAGACATGTCAAAGTCAAATTTATAGCATTACTTTAGTTATAGATGTCTATGATCGAGATACTGTGCTCCAAGTCGTCCATAACCGTGGGCACGGCTTTTAGAAAGTTTTGCCCTGTAGGGGTGCATAAATAGCAACACACACACGATCAACCTCGGGAAGAACCAAATTAAAAGCAACAAGGCATCACGACAAAGCATTCAAAGGATTCATAAATCATTTCAGGGGGCCACCCCACAAAGCTACCCGTAATAAAGTTGGCCGGCTCCGAGACGAACCCAGGGTTTGTGTAGACGACGGTAAACGACTGGGAACCCGAAAGTGTGATTGGGCTTGTCGATACAGCGAAAACGTGTCACAATCCAAAACAGTACCGGTGCTCCACACACAATCGTAAATAAAGCTGTAAAGCATGGCATAGGTACAAGATAGTAATAAAGCCTCAAACTAGTTTGTGGCCCCAAGAAATAAAGTGTGAATCAAGCTCAGGCAAAGGGGGATTCATAGAGTCTCCCGTATGTGGATAGTGCGAAGAGTCAAGGAACAGGTATCAAGTACTTGGGGCCTACGGGACACAAGTGAGCGTGGAAGAACCAAATATTATATCTATTGCCCACCGATGCCTCTGCATTAGTTATATCTATTCACAGCATTTTAATTATCAGTTGAAATTAAAGGCATGATCATCTCCATCATTAAGAATGTGCCAACCTTCCAACAGCGGTGGAACAACACCGACGCGAAACAGCACCTGAGAAACCGACTATGACTCGCAAGGCCGACTATCTATCAAACAACAGGCAATAGGATGTGTCCAAGGGAATATAGAGGCTGCAAGGAATGTAAATGGTGCACGGAAAATAAAGCATCACAACATGGATAGCATTAGATCAACAGGAAGTAAAGACTATAAATGCAAAAATAGGTAGAAAGGGGGAGATTGCTCGCTTGGAAACACTGCCGAAGATACATATCCGAAAAACTTGTCAAAGCTCACAACATCTCATCGTCCTATCCGGGAAGAAGCAAGCAATAGCAAGGAACACCGAATACGATATTTAATACTATGACAGTAGATCCGGCATGATTATGATATGATGCATGGCATGGCAAGGTGTGGTGCACTTAGAAATATTAAACAAAGTCGGAATGTTGGCAATTAAGGAGAGAGTTCAAGTTATTTAGCTACTCCACATAATAAATGTTAATTAACATGACAAGAGAATGCCACGAGTGTGCTACATGAGATTAGAAGGAATAAGGATATTATTTAGACAATATCCCACATATTCTCTTTTATTTGTTAGATTGAACCAAACTGAAAGATAAACTCGGTAAAAATGCATATGGATAGCATATTAAGATTTCTTGTAATTTTCTGGTAAACATTCATATATAGGACATGTTAAATAGACCTGCAGCTTAAAAGGTACAATTTATATAAGATTGCACATATTAACGAACAGGTAAAAGAAGAAGAGATAGATAGACAGGGAAAACTGGCCAGACTGTCCTGTTTCGACGATGGACAAAAAAACACAGGTTGGTGAGAGAATTTTTAGCAAAAACATGATGACTGGATTTTAGCAAAAATATGTGCAGACATGTTGTGTCGATGGGAATTTGATCCCAGAATTAACAAGTTGAAGTTGTGCAAGGCCCAAACCACTATGGTGTAGATGTTGAAGGGAAGGAGGCCTGACATTATTTTTAATACATCAAACACGTCAGCTGCAGGGAATAAAAATAAGAGTTTGTCTATTGTAGCATCACGATTCGGTTAATACACAAGATTTAGACTACTAGGCTAGTGCTCCTGATTGTGAAGAACAGGGGCTTTATTTGTATTTGAACTTGGATGGAAACCTGGGCATTTGACACTGACGGCCAGAGCTTGCGCGCTCAGAACCTGAGTGAGTAAAAGATGCAAACGACAGGACCATCTAGGCGTCTATGTGCGTGCCGAAGGCTGAAGTAGATGCGTGCTTGCGTGAGGAAAAACAATAACTAGAACAGCAGTTGAGCTTCAGCTGCGTGCGTGAGGCATAGCAACAACAGGAAGCACCAGCTGAGCTTTAGGAGCACAAACTCGATGTTCAGTTCCTAACGGCCGTGACAGACCCGATGGGAAGTGACAGAACAAAATATACAGAAACATGTCAGGGAATGGGCAAATTCGACAGATGAGCTCACCACGGGCCTGTAGGTGAAGGCGCCCATACTCGGAGAGGAATAAGAGACGCAAGGCAGCCGTGGTGAGCACGCGGATGTCGACGATTGTCTTGATGGTTCCTGGTGCTTCGGCTCCCTGTTCCATGTAGGATAATATGGCGGTAACATCGGCAAACCTCTTGGCGCGATCGTCATGGCAGGTTGAAGAGGATCATGTGGGGCACGGGCTCTCGAAGTTCCCATTCATGGTGTCTGCTCCGGGTATGGCGATGTTGGCGACGACGCCGAGGACAGCTCCGGCTCCCGGGCTTCATCTCGGAGGAAGGGAACAAGGCAATGGCCAGATCTAGGAGAGAAGCTAGGGTTCAGGAGCCTCGGAAGATTGGGGAATCGAAATAAAGGCAAAACAGAATGGTTGGAGCACGCGACTGTTGTGAGCTACAGAGCACGCCGCCCACATGCTCTCTCTAGCGAGAAGAGGAACAGAAGCAGATGGGGTTGTTGGACTTGGGCTGGAATAGGAGGGAGGATGGATGGCTTTGGTGGGCTGCCGGCTTCTGCTCTCATCCTCTATTTTTTCAAAGCATTTTATTTTTATCCAAACTGATTAAGCATTTGATCCTTTGCAAAACCTTTGAAACATTTGAATTGTTTTTAGGGACATTAAAACAAAGGGTTTTTTTGTAGCCATGCAAATGGAGAAAAAGAGGGAATTAGAAGAATATCAAGAGGATGCCCTCACACACAATTTGGCATTTTACAAGATAAAAGAAAATAGAGACAAACAAAATAGAGAGGGGATGTTATTCCAAAACAACTATATTTCAATTAGTGGTACCTTCTATTAAGAAATAAGGAACCTTAAACCAAAATAGAGATAGGGAAAAGAGATAACAAAACATAGGTGTGATAGCAAGCAATACATGCACACATAGAACCGGGCAACATAAAATGCAATGAAACAAAAATGAACCATGCAAGGTGGTATGATGATGTTGCATGATGATGCCATGATTATGCAAGAAAAGAAAAATAAAAAGCAATTTCTAATTGGGGAATTTCTGGGGTGCTACAATTCAACACCACTAACAAGGGATCTCGTCCCCGAGATCCGCCACATGGAACGAGAAAGGAAGGTGATGATCAGATGCTTCTTGCCTCGTGTAGATCATCATGGCACCACTAACAAAGATTTTTCTCCATCTTGAAATTGTCGACACCACCAACAAGAGGTTGTTGCTCACGTTCGCCAAGAGAACACTCCGGAGAAACAAAGACAAAGGTAGAGGTATCAAAAGATAAGGCCACCTCTAACTTCCGTGGAAGGAGTAAAGATTGCATCGATTCACCATTCAATGTACAAAAGCGAGTGATAAGAGTATTGGTATGGTTGCGACTCCATCCCGCACTCAAAACATTACTCTGTACACAAATAGAAGATTTATGCAACCAACACTTGGAATTCAGACTGAAGGTCTTGATAAACGATGTTCAGGAACCAGAGGAATGATGCAGGCTCTTCATCGGATCTACCGTAGATGATGTCATCACATTGGAAACCGCCGGAAGATACAAAGGAAAAAAATCGTATGAAAAGACACAATGATTAGGTTCCACGATGGTTCCATTGGCATGAATAACGCATGCTCAAGGTATACTCCAACTTCACCAATGATCTTCCTTCTCATATGTTTTTCAACGATATAGATAAAGAGTTGAAGGACAAAAAGATTGGATAAAGGGTATAATAAACGAGATGCAGATTTGACGATTGTACACCACAGTTATAAAAGGGAGGAAGCGAAACCCTAAAGGTGCGACAGAAAACCAACCACAGGAAATCCTGGACTCAAAGAAAAGATAAGAGTAGATTAAAAAAACGCAGAGGTAAGAGAAGAATAGCACATGGGTAAGGAGTAAAAATAGACCTACTCAGATCTATCCAACCGATTTTGCGAAAAATAGTTTTGACACTCTACATTGGCTGTTAGCTAAGTTATCCTACAGGCTGGACCAGTGGGCTATCGCAACTTCTGAGCTCTGATACGACTTTGTAACACCCTCGAATCGGCCCTATGCAGATTTTAGCGCTTCCCGCCAAACCCGCATAGAAATGATTCAAAGATGGCCACCAGGCACTTGCGTGCGGGTGGAAAACAAAGTAATACCATTACACAATAGTCCACAATGGAACCCACAGAACATATATATACATCAACGACTCAATGAGTCAAGAATACAGATATACAGTACAAAGATCCAAATCACCTTGAAAACAATACAACGTCCGAGTATGGACAAGATGAAAATGGGGCTAAGAGCCCTGAAGAATAACAAGTGGCGTCCATAACCCTGCCCAGGCCAAGCCGGAAGGGTAACCCTACTAACGACGTCGATCTCATACCTGCTAAAACAAAAGGGTGCCGACAAAGGGCAAAGGAAAAAGGGAGCGGCCAGTACTGAGGCCAGTACACGGAGAGTCTAGAATTCGGTGGCTCTCGCCTACATAGGTATTGTAGACTGAAGCGGCAGCGAAGCATGCACTAAACAACCTATAGAGACTCAATACAACTTTCGGCTATAAGAGAGAGATAAGAAAGACGTATTCGGAACCAACCTGATACTAACAGCAATCGTACCCATCCTGGTATATCCCCCTCGAGACCAAACGAGGAAGTCAAACCGAGGAACTCACACAATTGATAGTTGTATTAATTACGTTATAGTTGCAGCACTTACTAACCAGATACAATTAGCCAGAGATATCCCAAATCCAGCAGTTGTTGGCACTTTTATTTGCTCATTCCATTGTAGTGAAACTGATTACTAGACATGTCAAAGTAAAATTTATAGCATTACTTTAGTTATAGTTGTCTATGATCGGGATACTGTGCTCCAAGTCATCCATAACCATGGACACGGCTTTCATAATGTTTTACCCTGCAAGGGTGCACAAATAGCAACACACACGCGATCAACCTCGGGAAGAACCAAATAAAAAACAACGAGGCCTCACGACAAAGCATTCACATGATTCATAAATAATTTTAGGGGGCAACCCTACTAAGCTACCCGCAATGAAGTTGGCCGGCTCCGAGACGGACCCATGGTTTGTGTAGACAGCGGTAAACGTCTGGGAACCCGAAAGTGTGACTGGGCTTGTCGATACAGCAAAAACATATCATGATCCAATACGGTGCAGATGCTCCACGCACAATTGTAAATAAAGTAGTAAAGCATGGCATAGGTATAGGATAGTAATAAAGCCCCAAACTAGTTTGTGGCGCCAAGAAATAAAGTGTGAATCAAGCTCAGGCAAAGGGGCATTCATAGAATCTCCCGTATGTGGATAGTGCAAATAGACAAGGAACAGGTATCAAGTACTCAGGGCCTACGGGACACAAGTGAGCGGGGAAGAACCAAATATTATCTATTCACAGCATTTTAATTATCTATTAAAATTAAAGTCATGATCATCTCCATAATTAAGCATGTGCCAACCTTCCAACAACGGTGGAACAACAACGACGTGAAACAGCACATGAGCAAGCGACTACGACTCGCAAGGCCGACTATCTATCAAACAACAGGCAATAGGATGTGTCCAAGGCAATATAGAGGCTGCAAGGAATGTAAATGGTGCACGGAAACTAAAGATCGCAACACGGATAGAAGTAGATCAACAGGAAGTAAAGACTATAAATTCAAAAATAGGTAGAAAGGGCGAGATTGCTTGCCTGGAAACAATGCCGAAGATACATATCCGAAGAACTTGTCAAAGCTCACAACATCTCATCGTCCTATCCGGAAAGAAGTAAAGCACTAGCAAGGAACATCGAATGCAATATTTAATACTACGGAAGAAGATCCAGCATGATTATGATATGATGCATGGCATGGCAAGATGTGGTGCACTTAGAAATATTAAACAAAGTCGGAACCTTGGCAATTAAGGAGAGAGTTCAAGTTATTTAGCTACTCCACATAATAAATGTTAATTAACATGAAAAGAGAATGCCACGAGTGTGCTACATGAGATTAGAAGGAATAAGGATATTATTTAGACAATATCCCACATATTCCCTATTATTTGTTAGATTGAACCAAACTGAATGATAAACACGGTAAAAATGCATATGGATAGCATATTAAGATTTTTTATAATTTTCTGGTAAACATTCATATATAGCACATGTTAAATAGACATGCACCTTAAAAGGTACAAATTATATAAGATTGCACATTTTTACGAACATGTAAAGGAAGAAGGGATAGACAGACAGGGAAAACTGGCCAGACTGTCATGTTTCGGCGATGGACAAAAAAACGCAGGCTGGTGAAAGAATTTTAGCAAAAAGATGATGACTGGATTTTAGCAAAAATATGTTCAGACATGTTGTGTCGATGGGAATTTGATCCCAGAATTAACAAGTTGAAGTTGTGCAAGGCCCAAACCACTATGGTGTAGATGTTGAAGGGAAGGAGGCCTGCATTATTTTTAATACATCAAACACGTCAGCTGCAGGGAATAGAAATAAGATTTTGTCTATTGTGGCATCACGATTTGGTTAATACACAAGAGTTAGACTACTGGGATAGTGCTCCTGATTGTGTAGAAAAGGAGCTTTATTTGTTTTTGAACTTGGACGGAAACCTAGGCATTTGACACTGACGGCCAGAGCTTGCGTGCTTAGAACCTGAGTGAGTACAAGATGCAAACGACAGGACCATCCAGGCGTCTATGTGCGTGCCGAAGGCTGAAGTAGATGGGTGCTTGCGTGAGGCAAAACAATAACTAGAGCAGCAGCTGAGCTTCAGTTGCGTTCGTGAGGCATGGCAACAACAAGAAGCAACACCTGAGCTTCAGGAGCACGAACTCGATGTTCAGTTCCTGACGGCCGTGACAGACCCGATGGACAGTGACAGAACAAAATATATAGTGCAGAAACAGGTCAGGGAAGGGGCAAATTTGACAGATGAGCTCACCGCGGTCTTGTAGGCGAAGGCGCCCATGCTCGAAGAGGAAGAAGAGACGCGTGGCGGCTGTGGTGAACACGTGGATGTCGACGATGATCTTGATGGTTCCCGGTGCTCCGGCTCCCTGTTCCATGTAGGAGAATATGGTGGCAACATCGGCGAACCTCTTGGCACGATGGTCATGGCGGGTAGAAGAGGATCATGTGGGGCACGGGCTCCCGAAGTTCCCATTAATGGTGTCTGCTCCGGGTATGGCGATGTTGGCGATGATGCCGAGGACAGCTCCGGCTCCCGGGCTTCAGCTCGGAGGAAGGGAACAAGGCGATGGCCAGATCGAGGAGAGAAGCTAGGGTTCAGGAGCCTCGGAAGATTGGAGAATCGAAATAAAAGCAAAACAAAATGGTTGGAGCACGCGATTGTTGTGAGCTACAGAGCACGCCGCCCTCATTCTCTCTCGAGCGAGAAGAGGAACAGAAGCAGATGGGGTTGTTGGACTTGGCTTGGAATACGAGGGAGGATGGATGGCTTTGGTGGGCTACCGGCTTCTTCTCTCTACCTCTATTTTTTCCAAAGCATTTTATTTTTATCCAAACTGATTAAGCATTTGATCCTCTGCAAAACCTTTGAAACATTTGAATTGTTTTTAGGGAATTTAAAACAATGGTTTTTTTTGTAGCCATGTAAATAGATAAAAGGAGGGAATTAGAAGAATATCAAGAGGATGCCCTCAAACACAATTTGGCATTTTACAAGATAAAAGAAAATTGAGACAAACAAAATAGAGAGGGAATGTTATTCCAAAAAATATATATTTCGATTAGTGGTACCTTCTATTAAGAAATTAGGAACCTTATGTTAGAAACCAAAATAGAGATAGGGAAAAGAGATAACAAAACATAGGTGTGATAGCAAGCAATACATGCACACATAGAACCGGTCAACATAAAATGTAATGAAACAAAGATGAACCATGCAAGGTGGTATGATGATCATGATGATGTTGCATGATGATGTCATGATTTTGCAAGAAAACAAAAATAAAAAGCAATTTCTAATTGGGGAATTTTCGGGGTGCTACAAGATCGTTCGTAGGCCAGCGGAGTTGTTGGCATCCCATGAAGTTTGGCGCACGTAAAGCAATATCATTCTTATGATTAACAAGTCAAACTTTGGCATGCTCACAAAAACCACTAAACATTAATTCAATGGAACAAATACTTTTAAACAGAGCTATCAAGACAATCAGCATTTTTAGTGGTGTTTAGTGTCTCTAGAAATAAGCCTTCAAGACTAAACACTACAACACCCAAGCCTTCAATTGTGAGACTTTTTCTTATTACAATTGGTTAGCAATTTTTAGGCAATACTTGGTTAATTACGAGACTTGGAAAAAATGTACCCAACTAAATACCCATGCAAACGAAAATCTTACTACAATACAAAGACTCACTCCACCAATATAATATCTCAACATTTACTACTAACTAGCATGAGTTTCTCAAACTTCAAAAGTGGGGAGTCATAAGACATACCTCTCATGTTTGGTTCCACTTCCGTCTTCCTTTTTTATTTGTTTCTTGGAAACTCAAAGTCGATCACTCTCCTGCAAATACATGAGAACCTCAAGGTGGAAATAAAAAGAAAGAGGGAAGATAAAGAAAAATGGAGAAATATTTTTGTTGTTTTTGAGAGAGGGAATTTAAAGAATAGAAAATTAGTGGCAAAGATCGGCTAGAAAATCTTGAAAGCAAATAAAAATAACTAAAGATAAAGTGTTGGGGAAACCAACACGAGTGCTTATAAACTCAAATTAAAAACACAACCTCTAAATATATAAAAGCAAATGAACAGCAATAAAGATAGATGAGGAAAACTTCCCCAAGCTTAGGCTTTTGAAAACCCTTCAAAACATTGTGGTGGCTGGAAAAAGTCAGAACTCCAATTCACAAATTGAGTTGAGAGGTTACTAGTGGATTCTCAGAGGTTCAGAGAGAGGCTATGCATCCTCTCAACAGTCCCTCCAAGTTCTTGGAAGTTTTGGTTTGTAGTGAACATGGTTGATGGCTGCTCCTCTTGATGAGGAAATTCTTGCTCCTCTTCCTGGTCGTCATCCTTATCCGGAATTTCCTCCTCAGGTTGGTGTTGCTCAAACCTGCAAGTCATATAGCAAACGTCCTTCTTTGATAGAGAAAACACCATTAGGCATAGGAGCGCAGTAGATACGCCCAACTCCAGCAATATGCAGGTAATAAACACCACCTCTCCTAGTGAGCATTCCATAAGCTTTCAAAGTAGAGAAATCAATACGTCGCTCACCTAGCACAGGTTGCAACTCACCTAGGTTGATGCCTAGGGCATTGGCGAGCACGGTGATGATGCCTCCACCTATGATTGGTCCTTGGCTTTGGGAGGATTGGTGCTCCAAGTAGCGCACAAGGATTGCGCCCAAGTTGAGTGACAGGTTGTTGTTGATGTAAGCAGCCTTTGCAAGGACTGATATGTCCTCTTCATTGAGTCTTGTGAACTCATTATGTGCATGCAAAGTGTTCGCAATAACATAGAACAAATAGCATATTGCAGGATGGTGAATATTCTTCCCCTTGCTTACTCTAGTAGTGAAACTCATTCCATTATAATATTGTTCAGAGGAAGGAATTAAGCCAGTAAAGGATGCGCGTAAAGCATTAACATCATTGTTTGGGAAATTAAAACATGTGCGCCATTCATATAGTATTAAAGTGTAGTTGTTATTCATAAGTCGGAAAGAAATCATGTCCTCTCCTTGTCATAGTTTAACAGTGCTTCGCAACGTACTTAGGAATTCAATGGTTAACCGGCGATAAGTAGGCACATCATTGTACACAAAGTTTTGCAGGCTAGCTCTATTGCAAAGTAAATTAAAGTCATCAGAAATACTGAGTTGGTTCAATATAATGGGGCAAGCCCACTTGGTGGCCTTCACTTCGTGGTTCTTGATCTTATTGAACCGTTCACGTCGGAGCTCATTCCTGAACCGTATCCCCATGCGTTCTTGAGTGATAGTCCGAGAAGTGCTAGCGGTGGCACGAGCACGATTTTGGCTCCTTGTGTTCATCTTTTAAAACAATAAAGGAAGACAAAAATAAAACTATTTGATCCAACAACAGTAAGTATAATATTCCTCATCATAGCACACTAAAGAATCCTCTCTAAATAATAATCTAGGAAAGAGAATCATGGCAATTAGTTCATAGTAGGTCTCACCCTAGACTGGTAATGACAATATATCGAAAGTGAATTTGTAAAAAATTATTGGAGGATTGAAGGAGAAACATACCGTAGATGATTTGTGTGCGAGGTTCGAACGAAATTGAGTAGAGGTGAAGATCTCTTGAGGTTTTGAGAGAGTTTGGAGGTAGAAGCGAGAGAAAGAATTGAAGTTTTGGAGTTGGAGGTACCTTCCTGTGCGATTTTGTGGTCGGACGCAACTATACAGGCGCAATTATATGGCCGGAACAATGCGTTCCCACCGTATAGTTGGCCTACTGTCAATTTTTTTAGGGTTTCCTCCTGGCGGCGCAGCTATACGGCCGGAACTATACGGCCGGAGCAATATGTTCCCGTCGTATATTTGGTCGTCAAATCGTCTATACCTAGGATAGAATTTGTACAAAGGCATCGATATCTATACAACTGGAGCTATACGGCTGGAATTTTTATTCCTGTCGTATAGTTGGTCGTTAAACCGTGAGTACGTGGAAAAAGAATTCATACGAAAGAACCGATATCTATAAGACCAGAGCTATACGGCTAGAATTTTTTATTCCCACCGTATAGTTGGTCGTTAAATCGTTAGTACATATGACAAAATATCGATGGCAAAAATATTTATGCGACCGGAAATATACGGCCGGAATTTTTATTCCCGCCGTATAGTTGGTCGTTAAACTCTCTGTGTTCATCAAAAAATGTCTGTTTCTTCGTGAATTACTTATTATACTGAAACTTAGCAAAATACTTTGTTTTTGACAGAAAGTTAACAATTAAAATTATCGACCAACAACAGCATGTATATAGCAGAATTTTAAGTACTACCAAACTTCTTCTCCTCAAATGGAGTTTTCTAGCACTCTTTATTAAACATAAACTTAAACTAAAACTTTAAATTTAACTCAAACCTTTATTTAACATGGGTTGCCTCCCATGGAGAACTCTTTTATGGCCAATACCTTGACCTTGATATTACTCACTTGGGACAAATGAGTGGAACACCCACTCCAAAGTAGTTGGCCTTCAAAGTGATGTACTCCTTCTCGTCATGTTTAGCTTTCTTTTTCCTAGGGAAATGGATAACAAAAGGATCCCGCGAAGGAAATTGCAGCTTCATGTTTCCTTCATGGAGATTAATTAAAGCCTTTATTGTTCTTAAGAAAGGACGGCCAAGTATGATAGGAGCAATAACATCTTCATTCATGTCAACTATAACAAAGTCAATTAGAGTAGGACAACCTTTAATGTAAAATAAAGTGTTCTCCTTAATTCATATACCTTGTTTATAGGTAGAATCTGCAAGATGTAGTTTTAGTTTGGTGATTTTTAAACAACCAAGATTTAACTTGTTGAAAAGACTCTTTTGGATTGTTGAGACGCTTGCACCTAAATCACAGTGCAGCTATCTCATTAGTCCCAATCTTAATTTTAATCATGGGCTCAAATATATCATCTAGTTTAACATGTAATTTTTCAGCGATTTTCTTGTATTCCTCTTCAAGCTCGCGTACCTTAATCGCTACTTGATCAACAAAGTGTTGATACATGGCTTCATCGTTACCTTCACTCACCGGCATCTTGACGCTGATCCTTTTTACGAGATCTTCGATGGTGTAGCTTGGTGAAGGGGCATTTCTATAATCAAGCTCTTTGGGCTCCTCTCTTTGGATCCTCATCATTTTGATTTCTTCAACAGGATTGGGCTCAGCTTTACCTACAGATTTAGCTAGAATGAGAGTTTGACTCTCGGTTATCTTACCTAGTTGTGCCTCAACAATCCTTGTCCTTTCTTGGAGGGCCTGCAAATCATTCCTCAAACTTACAGCTTGGTTAGATAATTTACCAAGCATAGCATCATGGTTCTCTGTTATTTTAAAAGGAATATTGTTTTGTTCATTTTGTGAGTCTATAAAATACTTAAGTGTTTATTGGAGACTACCGTTACTAGTTCCCATATTATTATTGAAGTTACCTGCAGGATTAGAATAATGTTTCTGAAAATTAGATTATAATTTTTATTCCAAGAAGGGTTATAATCATTACGAGCTATCAAGTCTAGTTCTTCAATATTAGTTTTGGGAAGCTCTTACCAGGGTTTCCTTACCTTTTACGGATAATATGAGCTCATCTAGCTTAGCATTGAGTTCTTCATTTTCTTGTGGTGAGACAGAGTTCACCTTCTTCGTGTTTGATCATTCCACATGCCATTGGGCATGGTTGCCTTACATATTGTCTAGCAGCTACTTTTCTTCATTAATAAGTTTACCCATAAATGTTCTTCCAGCTGCAGTATCAAGCAAAGACTTAGATACAGGTTTAAGAGCATTATAAAATAAATGCAGGATTAACCAATCTTCCATCCCATGGCTGTGCCAGTTTCTTAAGCATTCTTTCATCCTCTCCCATGCAAGCACTAGTGTCTCACGCTCTTCCTGTCTAATACCAGTAATATTAGATCTTAGCTGCATAGTCTTTGTAGGTGGGAAAAATTTAGTCATAAATAAAGAAGTACATCCCACCCATGATGTAATAGTATTTTTAGGAAAATCTAGCACACATTCTTTTGCTCTTCCTCTAAGAGAGAAAGGAAATAAAGGAAAATTGACCACATCAGGGTCAACATCTTTTATGCGCATCATATCACATATTTCAGTGAAAGTATTCAAGTGCATACATGAGTCTTCAATAGTAGAGCCTCCAAATTCATTCTGTTGAACCAAACTTAAGTAATGGGGCTTAATTTCATAGTCATCAGTAGCAATTGCTAGCTGAGTAATAGGAGTACGCAAATAATCATTATTGGGAGTGGAAAATTCCCCAAGCTTCTTTTTAGCCATATTTCCTATGTTTTGGGGTTTTCTTAAACAGAAACTTATGATAATAATAAAAACAAGAATTTAAAGACTAACTAATTTTTTTGATTTTCAAATAAAGACTGAAAAGCAAACTAACAATTAAAAACAAGAATTAAAACTAGCAAGTTTCCTACTAACCTCACCAGGGTAGCTATCGCTTCCCCGGCAATGGGACCAGAAAAAGGGTTGATACCATCGATTCAGATTACATATGTAGTATAGCTCTTTTTCCTTAGTAGACCTAGGTTTATCGGATCCTTGGGAAGCGGAAGCGTATTGAAGTTACTTTAACGGACCTTCGGAAGTTTTAGTATTCCTTTTGTGTTTTTACCAGACCAAGAGTTTTGTCTTTTTTTGTCGATGATGGGGATAGAGGGCCTAGGGCGTTCGGTTTCACCTGTAGATGTGCAAAACATATGATGGGAATAAAAGATAGAAATAAAGTATGCATGTAATTGTTAGAGCAAGATAAATTATATGTGGGTAGTGCATCCATAATTGCTATTGCCTCCGCAATTGCTTATAGCAATAACCTACTAGTCTCATCCATAGAATAAAGAAAACTAATGGTATGCATAGTGATATTACCGTTTATCCCAAGTAAATCCCTCACATACATTTGTACTACCCTTTCTGTCACTAGGGTTCCCAACCTGCAGATTAGTCATTACTCATACTCCCTATACCTGGCTCAGTCCTCGGGGTCTTGGGTACCTAACAAGTCCTCAGATTGAGGCAAGAGAGGATACAATAATCATCATGTCATACAAACTAATACATGATCCCATCTATGTTAAATAACATGCACAAAAAGCTACATGGCTAGGCTGAAGCCCTTAGCCCAAGGAGAATTACTCACGCATAGAGATGAGATCAAAGATCATAAACATTGTAGTAGAAATAATGAGATTGATATCAAATAGTCTTACAATGTCGCAAATCAAAGAAGAGATCTACTATTACAAGTGGTGGAATATGCCTATGGTGGAGAGATTAGATCTAAGTCTATTCCTCCGGTGGCTCGTCGGTGTTCTGGATGGAGATCTAGGGGTGGCTAATGGTTTCTACGAGCTCCTGTTTATCGTCGCCCGAGGACTATTTTTATAGGGGTCCCTTTATGAAAGTTGTTCTGTTTGACATAGCGGTGGCGGCGCAAATTATACGACCGGAACTATACGACTAGAATTTTATTCAGGTCGTATAGTTGGTCAATAAAGCGTATGCTTCCGATGATTCTTTCTCGTATCTTTGACTTTAATGTAGTGATTCCCATCATAAAACATCATTATCTGTGCAGGAAAAATAGAGAGAAAGGATTGCATACCCCTTTGAATATTAGGCATTAGTGGTAGGGATTAGAAAGATCTTTCATCAAAATTGTGAATAATATCCAGTTTAAATGTGGACGTGGATGGCTATATTTCAGAGCCATCAATAACCGACAAGTATCAAAGTAAACATCCATTACTTAAGTGGATACAAGTCATACCTTACATGCCATTATGGCTACATCAATAAACATCAGCGGAACTTCAAGATCCCAAGCCATGCCTTAACCTATAGGCAACTGACTAGAAGAACGTCCTAGGTCGTAGAGTTGTCAACATCACCTTCTTCTCCACATTACTTCTTGATTCTGACCAAGTTAATAGCCAGGGAAAATGCCAGTGAGTACTTTGAATGTACTCGCAAACCACCTTAAGAGAATAGTAACAACAAGAGGATATGCAATATGGCTGTGGTAGTAGGAGGGCTCCAAGAGAGGTTCTTTTCTCAAATAGTTTCTCTTGTAGATATAGCATATACATACCTTTGCTGAAAATTTTGTAAAACATTTTGGAAACCTTTTTGAAAAGTTTTGGAAATCACTAGGATTGGGTTACCCATTTGTTCCTTCCTTCCGGTCATCCCATGATCAAACTCCTTTCCTTCCTTTCCGACTATCCCATGGTTAAAACATTTCCAAAGCCATTGCTTTTCTGAGAATCCTTTTTGAAAACAAAACTAGGACCGCTCTACAGTAGTTTGTCCAACCCATCCATAACCGCGGACACGGCTATTCGAATAGATTTACACTCTGCAGAGGCTGTACACTTTACCCACATCATCCGGGTACCCTGACCTGATACTCACTGATCGTGGGTCGAGTAACCGATCAAGACACTTTGAATGCCACTCTAGTATGGGCCCTACCCTATGAGTTGTTCCTCTCAGCACTAGGACGTCGGGGATCCATGGACAAACCGGAGTGCCATCCGACTCCTCCAGAGTGGGCACTTTCAATGAGAGGCTCATAGTATTGCCCAGCTGCTCCCGAGGGCAGTTCACAATTCCTCCAGGTGACTGTCTAACAGTTGACCATTTTTGTAAACGAACCGTAGCATTAGAGGCAGGTGATCCCTTATAAGTAGTTATGAGAATTCCCATACCAAAGTAGAAAACTTCAAGTCTAGCCCTGTCCCATTCCAGAGTAATGTGGTTGCACGGGTTAAGTTGTTATAGAAAAAGCTGTAAAGAACCGGGTGCATTTTTGTAAACATTTTTCCTCCATCTTTCTTTCAGCATTTTGTAAAAAAACCTTTTTCCTTTCTCAAACTTCTCTTGGTAGGTCAAACCTCACCAAGGTTTTACCATAAAACATGTTGTAAAACTTTTCTAGGGTCTTCTGATCATGTAGTTTTGCTTTGGCAAAAATGGATTCTCCAAAGGGGTATGGAGTTATACACTATCTACCATTCTAGGGACAAGTAGGTGTCGTCAAGGGGGTGGTACTTAGAATTACAAGGGTGTAATGGTATTGGAGGAGCCAAGACACTACCAGATATACATCATCATATAGTAAAATAATGTAGTTTCCATAAGATAGTAGGTAAAATCATTCATAAGTAAAACAGTAGGACAAGGCTTATGAGCAAGAAGGTGGCTTGCCTGAGATCAGCAATCTGGCAATATATGTCCCAGTACTTCTTAAGAAAGCCAAGAATACCAAAACCAATAACAATAAGATTTCTTCTTCTCGGCATCAATACAAGCGCAAGTATCATCGTCAGAGATAGCACATGCAAGCAAACAAAGCCACAATCAACAAAGGGCATACAATCACCAATACCGTACAAAAAACAACATACAACACCTTACTCACTTTAGTAAGTTTTGATAGATTGAGTTTGTTGCATTTGGAAATAATGGAGAAACACTTGTGGAATTTCCTTTATGATTTATTTGCCAAAACCACTTAAGAAAGGGTTTGGAACTAAGGCTTGGTCATGTATGATATCAATATACAAAAAGGATAGCATTAGATAGGTATTGAAATAAGAAGGCCAACAAAAGTGGTTTCATGATTTTATCAATTTTCTATATTTAGTTATGATTTTTCTAGTGAAATAACCTCTAGTTTAGATGAATAAATCACCAGAAAAAATTCGGAGCTCAAATAAATTTATTCTCTGAGGGTGTTGTGTATATTTGTGTTTTCGATTTTTGAGAGTTGGAATCGCCTCAAAATAATTGCCAGAATGCCCTTGGGAAAATCCCAAAGTAAGTTTTGTAGTGAATTTTTCTAGTTAACCAGATTTGTTATACAGGTCCAATTGATATGAGGTCAAGGACAATGGATAGGTACTGAAAATACCTTCCAGTAGAAATTGGAATCACCATTTTTGGACTAGTTAAGATTCTAAAATGAATTATCTAGTGAGTATACCACTTATAGAAGTATTTAATTTATTAAAAATGAACAGAGGATCAATAAATAGTGTTCTCCTGTGTTTTGATATGTACCAAAGTACCACATCACTGACAATGGGAGTCAACTCAAAACATGCTATAGTTTGTCTTAAGGAATTTTCTAAAGGAAGAATTATCCTATTTTAGTTATTTTTACTAATGTCAAACCATTGTTCACCTTGACATGGGGCTAAGGTCCATAGATTGGTATTTAAACTTTCTACTAGAGTAGCTTTGTTTCATCCCATTTGTTTGTGTATTACTATGGGGTAGATTATTTCTCAGCGTTTATACCAGTAATATTTTGCCAAGTTTCTGGTACTGCATGTTTAAGAAAATAATTAGGGACGATAGGAATTTTAGATCTATGCATTTGGAGTCATTTCACATTTTTATTTGTAATTAAGCTAGAGTGCCTAAAAACAGATCTAAATAGGTTTATTAAAAAGAGAGAAACAAAATTCATAGCCGTGCCAAATTCAGACGAGGCTGTGCCTCACAGGGGGGAAACCGGCCCATCAAGGCGCCACTGCGTGCGAGATCTGCGGTTTGAATCTCGGGGAAGGACCACCGGTCAGCAGCATATTGAATCAAGGACGAGCCCGGGCCGTCCGAATAGACGCCGATGGACGGCGCCAGTTTGTCGTCCTTCTCACGCTGGGGGCGGCGGAGATGGAACCCTAGAGGTGCAGGGGACCGGCAGGGAGAGCTCACCTAGGGCTCGAGAGGTGTAAGAGAGGGTGTAGGGCGACGCAGTTCTCCTAGGCGAGTCCGGGGATGGGTGGAAAGGAGGGGTTCGACGCCAGGTGCTTTCTTGCGCGTGCGCGCCTGCGGAGAGAGTTCGGGAGCTCGTCAGGGCAACGCCGGAGAGGCCTGCATGTCGACGGGAAGGTCGTGGGGCGACGCGGTCGAAGACGGGGAGCTCGGGGATGGGCGGCACGGTCCATTTTGGGAACGGGATCCTTCTCCCATGATGGCGACCGAAGGGAGTTTCGTCGGAGCTCGCCAACGAGGCCAGTAGAGGTGGTCCTAGGCCAAAATAAAAATAGGATTAGATAGAGGAGGAGGAGGGGGTCACAGTACGATCACATGCACAGAGAGAGAGAGGCAGTGAGGAGGGAGCCTTGCTCAAAAAGAGGGAGGAGGCCGAAGCTCCTTGTTCTTCTTATCCCGAGCCAAGCAGAGCTAGGGAGAGGGAGTGGGCTTGGGGGAGGTGAGTGGAGGAGCAGAGGAGGAAAAAAAAAGAGGCAGAGAGGGGCTATGGTGTCCTCTAGCTCATTTAAACCGGGGAGGGAGCTTAGGATGTGCAATGTCCATGTTGGACATGGGGAGAGGTGTTGGCCAGTGGTTGGTCGACTTGGGCGGCGGAGAGAGAGAGAGGAGGGGGGGCCCTGGTCATGCATAGGGCAGGGTGACAAGGGGAGAGCTGCTGCAAGAATTTTAAAGAGCAAGGTATGATATATCTAGTGTCTCCCTTTCATCCAAGCACTAGAGACAAGGGGGTGAGGGTGGTGTACTGTAGTGCTATACTGGGGACGACCAACAGGGAGTGATGTTGCTGGGGTGGTGTAATAGACAAGTTTGGAGGTAGGTTGGATTTTATTTAGCTCAAGTTTTTTATTGTTTTGCACAATTTTATCACATGAGTGCTTGTGAAGGAGATTGGATAATTTGATTGGGCATGATGGGGAAGTGGTACTACAGTGTAGATAGGGGAAAAACATAACCCTAGGAATTCTTTGGGATTTTTCCAAGGGGTTTAAGTCTTCTTATCACCATTTATACAAAGAGTGCAGAAATGGTTTCTAGAGGCTCATTTGATATTTTTACATTGGACAAGCTTGGTTTTTTATGTGATATGGTCCTAAATACCATATCACCCATTGGAGAATTTTCTTGGATTTTATTTAGAGAGGAAAGTATTTTTAAACAATTATGCTTTGTTTTTTCCAATTAAGAAACAGGGCAAAAATAAATAATAAAACATCTCAAAATATTTATTTTTTAGGTGGTAATAAGGGATAGGATGTATAGGAACCAATTGTGCCCTTAGTTAGCCAAGTTGTTTGGAGAAAAACCAACTTTCCTTTATAGAAAAAGTTTTGAGCTTTTTGTTAATTAAAGGGATTTAATAGGTTTTGGTCCATAATAAATATGGATAATATTTGATAAATCTTTATGAACAAAGTGGATGATGTATACAAGGTGTATCTAGCATTTGCAACCTTGGGTGTTGAGAATCAAAGTTGATTTTGGTGGAAAACGTGAGATTAAGGATCTAGGGTGATGTTATTTTCATACCATCAAAACCTTGTTGGAACTTGGAGCTCAAGGCACCCCTTGGGGCATGGAATATACGGATGGATAGAACAAGTGATGTGGATCACCATGGTACAAGAAGTTGAGCTTGATAATGCTTGAGTGCTCCAAGAATTGATTTCAAACTTTGAATAAAACAAGGGTGCCAAATAAGGGTAGACATTCATGAGCAGAGTACAACCATGCAAATAGTTGGTCAAAAGAGTTTAGCAAGAAGGTGTGAGCTTCTTCCAAAATAGGCATGTTGATAAGATTTGCAGAGTAGATTATTTTCTTGCCTGCAAAACCCTTAGGAACAAGTGGGTTGGAGGATGGTCTAGCAAAGGGTAGGAGTGGGCCTTTGTAGTCCCTATGATGGTATACAAAATAGTTCAAGTTGATTGCCAAGAATGCACAAGGGTTGGAAATGAGGAAGTCCCAAAGATGTGGTATTGATAACAGTTTTCCAGACTTAGCCATTTTTGGCAGTTTAGGGTATCTGACTAGAATATAAGAGATGATGGTTTTGAGAGGGTGCAAGGTTCCAAATCATCCTCAAGTGGGTGATGTTGAAGTGATGATTGAGTAGAAAGGATCAGGGCTTGATATGGGTGTGGATTGACTTGGAAGCTTCTAGAAGGAGTAATCTTCCGGAGTGATCTGGTTAAGGGTTTTAGATGAGTACCCTAGTGGATAGAGATCAGATCAAACTTGATTAACTTGCTAAGGGTTTATATTCTTGGATTAGCTGGATACTAGATGATGAGCCCCTAGGGTAGGTCATACTACTTCCTAAGCACACAAGTCAGTCAACAGATCAAGGCAATTCATCCTACAATGATATCAAAATACTACTAGGGTTACCATCAAGCCTAGCTTGAGGTTGGGATGGGTATGTTGAAAGGGTGGAGTTTGAATAAGGTTAGAGTTCTTGGTATCTCTACCAAGAGTAGAATTTAAAAGCTTTATCAAAAGGTTTTGGAAAAACCTAGAGGTAAGAGTAGTTGAAAGTTCAGCATTGAAAACATAAGGAGATTATGTTATATAGCTCTCCATAGTTTAGTCAATAGAAGCTACTAAAATAGTTAAGGTTTACAAAATAATTTTGGCTCAGGTTTTGAAATGCCAGAACATTTGAGAATACGTAAAATGAGTCAAGATAGTTTTGTTAAATAGCCTTTGTCAACTAGTGTTGTGGTAAGGAGTATATCATATGTTATACATTCAGAGGCATAAGCACAAATGAACAGCAAGCAAGCAGTGTTTCATTAAGCAAGAAAAAGTTTTTGTTCCCCTTGATTTTTGCATTCTGGCCAACTAATCAGGTTTGCTGAAATTGGGATTTTTACACCAAGAGTGAGGTCACCTCTAAATAACCACTTCGATGTTTGAGAGCAGTCACCCATACAAACCACCGCAATTAAGGGTTTCCTCGTGGATATCATAATTAGCTTAGGGAGTCCCTTTTTAATCCTCCTTTGACCATGTAGGTTAGGGGTCGGCGCCAATATTTAATGGGGCATTCCGGGTACGCTTCCAAGACACATCCAAAGGATTTCTCCCTCCCATTATTCCCAAGGGCAAATGATATGTGGTCGAATTTCACATATCATCTAAAGAGAGAGATCGAACACAATTCATAGATCAATGCATCTATGTACACAAGTAATAGATCATCTTTATTTCAATGCATAATAATAGTAGGGTTTCACCATCTCTCCCCAAGATCAAGGCAACTACTCATACATGAAGGGGATCAACATCATGGCAATTGTATGGATGCAATATGAAGGTACAATTGAATACAAGTGCAAATCCACAATAGAGATTGGACTACAACAAAGTAAACAAAGGGGATTGATGTGAAGACGATGTTGATGAAGATGGTGATGAAGATCGTTGCTAGCCCTTGAAGATGCAAGTGTTCTCTCTCCCTTGAGGGCTATGGCGATGTAGATCTTGTGGGCGGCGGCTATGGAGGTGGCTGAACGTCAGGCCTCCGCCCCTATGGCGTGTGTAGACTCTCTTACTCGTTCTAGGTTTTTCCCCTCTTTAAATAGGCATCTAGAGATCGGTTTTGCGAACTAACGGAGCTAGGGGCTGAATATTCCCATTGGGCCTTAACAAATGTTGTTCGGTTTGACGAAACAAAGCAGTCGGAGGGCGGTACGGCCGTACCAGTGGTCGTTACGCGCGTAGTACTCTGTGGTGTTTTGGCCGTCATTTCTTCATACGGACTCCGATTCGGGTGTTCTTTAGCTCATTGGAGTAGTATGGACAAGGTCTACAACACCATAGCCTTGGATCTTCATTTGGAGTTGATGGAAAAACTCACTTCTTCCTCCCCTTAAATGGCTAAGTCTGGTACGTGCAACTCCTCCATATTGAATTCTTTTCGCTCCTTTTATCCATGATTCTCCATAGCACCTACACACAAATCAAAGACAAGAAAAAGGTAATAAAACTAATATTGTGCAAAGCCCATATGGAAATGAATGAAAACTAATAATCAGACACAATAGGCATAGTTATAGATAGATGCAACATGTAAAGAGTGAAAATATGAATAATTTATATACTTAGATATGCATAAATTTTGGACTCATTAGTGGTATAGCTAACTAATCTACTCATTCATGACTTCCTCTTCCATTTCTGCAAATGCAAGTCCTTCTGTTGTGAATGATGTCTTGTACGTCTTTAGCTCCATTATCATGGCTTCAATCTTACCATAAGATCCCACTTTCAGTTACCTGGATTAGTTGTCCGAAGTGCAAAAATCAGGGGGAACAAAAACTATGCATCTATTTGTTTAGTAGTTAAGTTACTCTTCTATCTCAACCTCATCTGGCAAAAGCTATTTAACAAAAGACATGTCTTGGCTTATCTATCTAGGACTGTGCTACCTGGCGGCGCTACACCGGGTAGGCTTCCGTGTGGGGGCCATCGACAATAAAATTAGTGCGTGCGGGCAGCTGGAAGTAGCACGTGCGATCTAGCCCATGTGGAGTTTGCCACCTGGGCCCCACTACTTTGCCAGCCCATGTGCGCGTGGATGGCATGTGGTGCCAAATTACTCGAGATGTCCTAGTCACACCCCTAGAAAAAGGAACTTGGTCCAGCCCAAGGCAAAAAGCGAGGCACATGTTGCCATCTTCTTCTTCCTCAAGAAAAAGCAGACACAGATCTGACTAGAAGGAATCAAGAGAGAAAAGAACACATTCTGGCAAAAGAACAGGGAACATCATTGTTCTATAGTATTGCAAGATCTGAGTATGAGTTCACAATAGTATATTAAACAAAAGAGAGAACAACAAGAAGGAAACAACATAAAAGCAGGTATGATCCCAAAAGATCTACCCCCATCCCCAACGTAATCTTCATGTTTCCTCTCGCATATGGATCTCATATTCCACCATGAGATCTACATAGAACATCCAGCATCAGAAAAACTTGAGGATCTTAGGATAAACTTCAGAAATCTTGCAGATCATCTACATCTTCCCCTTGCCTTTCATCTTCCCATTCCTACATAGAAAAAGAAAATGGTTGAAATTTGGGAACTGACATTCGTTCTTACTGCAGACTACATCACGGATATTTATCAGATTCTAGCCATGAATGGATCTAATGCTTCATTACTAGCTAATGTAACATCCCATGACATAGGTGAGATGAAAAAACTAACAGATTCTATCCTAGTAGTTACCAGGATGTGTAAACTTTCAAAAAAGGAAAAAATAATAAGGATATGCCACGTAGTGTAAAACTTACCAGTTTATTCCCTAATGGTTATCAGATTATTTTCTAGTAGTTGCTAGGTTATGCACAGAAAAAGTACAAAAATGGAAAACAAAATGCCGTGTTCTACAAAACAGGTATAGGAAAATACTTGTCAGTTACTTTCCAAGTACTTGCCAATTTGTGTGAAATGAAAAATGATAAGGCATAATACATACAAACTAACACTTTCATACATGATGCCTGGCAGATTATTTTATCTTACTTGCCAGGTTGTTCAGTTTGTTAACAGCACAAAACATCATAGTTTTCTCGTATTTTTTAATACTAACATACACATAGTATCTGAAAAAACTGCAGTTATCATTTTGGAGGGATGCAGTGAGGCAATTGCCATATATGGAAAATTGGACATTGCACATGCAGAGTTGACACTACCGTAGTCAAGTTGTGCTAACACACCTACAGCTAGGCAGAACAATGACAATGATACGAATGCAGAGGTTCTTTCAACAACGTAGCTGCCTTATGTTGAAATGACGTTTGATACTTTGGAAGAAGCAGAAACGCAATACAAAACGGATGCTCGCAGGAAAGGATTTGGCATAAGGTATAATTACAGGAAAAAATCATAAGTATCTGGAGCATTTATTAGAGCAGTCATTGTCTGCAGCAAGGTGGGGCACAAGTGTAGCAACCCAGGTAAAACCACTACTAGAAAAATAGTTGTGTTTTAGTTTTACGCATCATCATGACGCATTTTAATGTCATCATGCAATATTTCATTTGAGCATCGGCATGTCATAATGCATGTGTCGTGGTGGTGTCACGGCAGATGCCATGGATAGGCTAAAGGTGGAGCCAATATGCACTAGAGGAATCCAGGGAGGGATAGTGTGGTGATTCCATGCACAGACGTTTTGTATTCACCAAGTTCGCAAGGTTACAGATGCTCCTTGAGCTATATTGGGGAGAGGAGGAAGAAGAAGCTCTCTTATTCTCACCACTACCTATTTCCAAGGAACCAACTACTCAAATGCCAACCCCTACTACAGAGGCCCTAGTGCCCCTTATAAAGGGGAGGCTAGGTCTCCTGTTAGGGTATACGTGGAAGCATATTCCCAAGAATATGCTTCTTCCCAAAATAGCAAACCGACTGGGTCACCTTTTGCCATCGTAAGCCATGCAGAGGCTACGTAAGCCTCTGCGGCGCCTGCGTCATCCGACATAGGGCGCGTCACCCTTGTCGGCCACGCCTCGTTGGTCCTTCCCTCTGTCCGCTTCGCTCATGCTCCAGCATACAGAGACCACCTTTTGACCAGCGAGATACCTTCTTTCTCTTGCAAGCCTGATATAACATGGATCATGCCTGGTTAATCCGGCCCCGCGGGTACCTGCATACAAGTTACATAAAACCAGCCGGCATACGACATACGTTGGCCAGGACTCAGTAAGGTGGACATCCTCCGGTCCGGGTTACTTCGTAAGTCGGCCTGCCTTGAGGTGACTCGGCCAGCATTCGCTTTGACCTTGCCGTACCTCGGCTATCTCAGCCTCTATACCCCGGCATGACCCTACCCTGGGGTGTCCCCCCAACATTAGTCCCCGAAGCTGGTGCGGTCTTAGCAGCTTCAGCTTCTAAGGCCACGACAGGTTCAATTTACCGAGCCTTTTGCTCCCTTTTCCGAGTTACCTCATAGCTCGGATTTCATGGGCTAGCTTTCCCTTGGCACATTCCGATTTTTCACTTGCTGGACGGGTCACCCTTTAGTTTTACGGGTTATCCTTCCATCTCCCATACACTTCTCCATGTCCTACGTGGAGGGTAATCATTATCTTGCCTCATTTTAAGGGCATGCGCCAGTTACTGCACTTATTGTCAATGTTTACTGCAATGCGCGTCGCATCACAACTTCCTCCTCATTAACTGTATCATCACATCGCGTCATGGGATCCCCTGTGCCCTGTGGACCTTCCTGTGGCTTGCCTCTGATTGGCTGACTCGGCTGATACACGGCCACACCGTGTGGCCCTGACGCATTGCACGGTCCCACTACCTCCGCTGGGGCGTGGTTAAATAGGGGAGGGGGCGTGTCACTTGGGTGTTTTCCCCTTCTCGCGCCCCTATGCCTCTCTGTCTCTTCTTCTTCCTAGCGACAGTGCCGCTGCCGCCGCATCTTCTTAGCAAATCCACCGCCGCACCGTGTTCTGTCGCACTAGCCTCGCCGTCGCTCCCGCACTGCTTCATCGCCACGGGTCCGCGCCAATCCAAGCCTCTGCCTCCACCTCCGATAGGGCCAGTGAGGACAGTGACTTGGAGATGACTGAAGAGGAGCTCGCCGTCACTGAAGCAGAGCTGGAGGAGGGGGAATCCATGGAGCGCGGTGCCTGGGCCGATTCCTGGGTGTGCCAAGACGATTTGGACTGGCTCTACCGCACCCGCCGCATCCCTGAGGGCATGATTGCTTGCCTTGCCTCCGAGGAGCTCGCTCCCTCACCCAATCCGGGTGAGTTCCTCGTGTTCCTATCCCACTTCCAGCGAGGCTTTGGCCTTCTCGTGAGTGATTTCTTCCATGACTTCCTCAACATCTACGAACTCCAACCTCACCATCTTCCGGCGAACGCCATTACGTCCCTTTCTTCATTCGCCTCCACCGTAGAAGGATACGTTGGCCCATGGCCCACCAAAGAGCTCTGGATCCGGTTCTTCAGTCTGCGAAGGAACGTGATTCTGGATAAGCTGTGTGCCCAAAGGACAAACATCTGACTCAATTTGGTGCCGCCTCCATCTCTCCTCGAAAACAATCTGTCTTCCCCCGAGTCATGGGGCTTGACTCTTGCAAGGGCTGGGCCCGGACCTTCTTCTACGTGAGGAATGGCACGGATGAGGATCTGATCCGGCTGCGCCCCTATGCTCCGGGTCCTCCTAGTCCGGATTTGTGGGACCGGTTTCCAAGAAACCAACTGTCTTGGCGAATCAAGTCAACAAGCGGTTCCAGGAGCTGAAGGATTTGGGGCTGCGCAACGAGGACCCGATGATCACATTCGCTCGCAGCCGGATCTCCCCTCTCCAGAAGCGCACACACAAACTTTGCCACATGAGCTGGCGACTGGACCCCAACCGGACTTCCTCCTTCGAATTAAATAATACAGAGATATTCTGCCGGGTCAAGGCCCTCTTCACGACCTACAAGGACTTCTCCGCTGATTGGGAGTGGGGGTTGGAGCATTACTATCGGGACAAGCCTCCTCCTACGGTAAATCTCGTGATTCGATCCCTTTCCGAGTTATATCCTATGCCGGAGTATGTCGTTTATTTGATCCCTTTGCATTTTATTTTTAGTTGTTTCTTCAGCAAACCCTTGAAGATGGCACTGAGCCTTCCCTCAAGTGGGCGAAGGATCGACTTGTCTCGGACGAGGAGGAGCTAGATCAGGAAATATTCCTGCCATTCCTGGATGCAACCAAGCGACCCACTGGTAACTTCTCTTCCTTAAGGGATTGGCCTGATGATGAAGATGATTCCGACGTTGAGGTGATGGAGGCATTTGACGATGTACCTATTTATTACGCATTTCTGGCTTTAGCTAACCCGGATGGTCAGATTCATGAAGATCCTCCTCTCGCTACGGGTGAGCCGGTCCCAGCCGCGTCTAAGAAACAGGCTGCCACTTCCTCTGCTTCCTCCGGACCTCCTAAAACAACCAAGAGGCGAAAGAAGTCCGCTGAAAGGTCCGCCACTAAGCCTCCAGCTAAGGCCATAAATCGGAGAGCTCGGAAGCCCAAGGAGCCTTTGACTTCTGACGAGTAAGTCACTTTTTTCTTTGGTCTAGTTCTCTGCTTCATGCTTTTCTATCTATATGCCTTTCTTTTGTTATAACTTGTTATTCATCGTTTGATTCATCAGGGCTGCGGTGGAGGTTCCCCAGAGCGGCTCCAACATTGCTTCACCCCTCTGGCGTACCCCATCTCCCCCTTGTGGTGACAACACACGCCCATTGAGCCCAATTCGTGAGGGTTCTGTGGCTGCTCCAGGTTCTAGCCCACCTCGTCCAGAGGAGGGAAACCTCGGAGCAGGGGGAAGTGGCACGGCCGAGGTAGCAGATGCTCCCAGCTCCTCATCAGCTCAGCCACAACCCGCCACCTCTGAGGTAGCAGCACCACCACCACCACCACCGCCATCACCAGCATCAGCACAAGCACCAACGCCAGCACCAACAGCAGCACTAGCAGCAACACAAGCACTAGCACCAACTCCTTCTGCCTCGTCCGAGTCTTCCAAGACTCGGCGAGAGGGCCCAGCTAGCACCAAGGCTGCACCCAAGTCCAAATCTGCAGTCCAAACCTCAGCTTCTCAGCAGCAGCCCAAGGCCAAGAAAAGTTCTGATGCCACCAGGGCAGCATCCATCGAGGCTGGACAGCGCACGCTCGCATCCATGCTGTCGAAGAAAGATCTCCCGAAGAAAGATGCCTCCCTCGGATCAGCTAGCAAGAAACTCGCACTACATACCAGCCCTACTGCTGCCCAAGTTGCGAGGAGGGAGGCCCATGCCAAGGGTTTGGTTACGCTGCATATGCTCAGTGGAGAGAGTTATCCTCCGGCTCTAATCGAATATGTAGATAATTGGAACTGAGGGGAGTTCGTCAATCCCAACGACGATCTCACGGAGAAGTTCAGGCCCGCCGAATTTAGTGCGCAAATGAACACCGCAGCCAAGGCTATCAACCTTGCTGGCCGGATGATGGAGGTGCGCTACTTTGTCCTTTCTTTATCATGCACAAGTGCTTAGAGATATATCCATTAGTCCCTGAGCCTCCGGGGGAGTAACTTGTTACTCGGCCGGATGCGCCTTAGAGAACTAGCGTAGCTCCTTAGTAGCTTTGAATATGCACACACCTAGAGCTGGGTTAAGTTCCACTTGGCCCGGATCTTGTACACTTCGAATATGCACACACCTAGAGCTGGGTTAAGTTCCACTTGGTCTGGATTTTGTACACTTTGAATATGCACACACCTAGAGCCCGGTTAAGTTCCACTTGGCCTGGATTTTGTACACCTCGAATATGCACACACCTAGAGCCGGGTTAAGTTCCACTTGGCCCAGATTTTGTACACTTCGAATATGCACACACCTAGAGCCGGGTTAAGTTCCACTTGGCCCGGATTTTGTACACTTCGAATATGCACCCACCTAGAGTCGGGTTAAGTTCCACTTAGCCCGGATCTTGTACACTTCGAATATGCACACACCTAGAGCTGGGTTAAGTTCCACTTGGCCCGGATCTTGTACACTTGGAATATGCACACACCTAGAGTTGGGTTAAGTTCCACTTGGCCCGGATTTTGTACACTTCGAATATGCACACACCTAGAGCCGGGTTAAGTTCCACTTGGCCCAGATTTTTTACACTTCGAATATGCACACACCTAGATCTGGGTTAAGTTCCACTTGGCCCGGATCTTGTACACTTTGAATATGCACACACCTAGAGCCGGGTTAAGTTCCACTTGGCCCGGATTTTGTACACTTCGAATATGCACACACCTAGAGCCGGGTTAAGTTCCACTTGGCCCGGATTTTGTACACTTCGAATATGCACACACCTAGAGCTGGGTTAAGCTCCACTTGGCCCGGATCTTGTACACTTCGAATATGCACACACCTAGAGCTGGGTTAAGTTCCATTTGGCCCGGATTTTGTACACTTTGAATATGCATACACCTAGAGCCGGGTTAAGTTCCACTTGGCCTGGATTTTGTACACTTCGAATATGGATATAACTAAGCAACCTTTGCTTTTTTCAGATCACTACCAATCGCCGGAGCGCTGAGTTTCAGCGCCTCTTGGACACACACAAGGTGTTGTGCTCGAAACATACCATGCTTCTTGCTGAGTTTGAGAAAAGGGGTAAGTTTTCTCTTTGATTTTTTCACATTATTCTTTGTCTTTGCCCGCTGAACTAATACGTCATTCGGTTTGCACAGCCGGAGTGGAGGCCGAAAATACAATCATGAGGAATAACTTGGCCGAGATAAAAGGTAATTCACGTTGGTTACTCAATTTCCGTGCTCTCTCTCCTTTCCCCTGGGCTCGGCAGATATTTATACATCGGCTCTGCCGGGTCAACAAACCGTTGCAGCATCCCTTGAAGATAGTGTGCCCGTGCCTGATATGATGATGTATTTTCTCGAACAAGCAGGGCAAAATCAGGCCGAACTTAAGAAGAAGGAAGATGAGGTCTCCAAACTCCGAGCCAAAGATGATGAGATTGCCAAGCTCAAGGCCGAGATGAAAAAACTCAAAGAGCTCCACAAAACAGAGATGGACAAGGCTGGCCAAGACTTCATAGAGGAACGAGAACGTCTTAACCTCCAACTCACAAAGGATCAAGAATTGTTGAAGGAGGTCGACGTCAAGCTTGACTCGGCTAATGCTGAACTTGAGCAGCTCCGGACAAGACGTGATAATTGCACCAAGGAGCTCACTCGGATCCATAGCCATATCTCCCGTAAACTCCTTTCCTTAAGCCGACATGTATTTTTCTGGGTTAAGTTCTTTTGCTTATTTTACTTGTTTTGTCTTCAAGCAAATTCCCAGAGGGTGATGGCATTGCATCTACTGCTGTTGCCAAGTTTCGCCAGCAGAGGGGTACTCCAACTGGTCCTGGCACTGACCCCATTCCTTTTGACTTGGAGGATCTGATAGTCAGCCTATCCTCTAGAGTTAAAATTATGAAGAATTATGGTTTGGGTTTCCTGGATTCATCCGTCCGGATCTTCCGTGCCCTTTGGCCTGGTGAGGATGTTCCGGAGGGATCCACTGCTCTGATCAACAAACTGATGGATTGTGAGACCCAACTCGACCTCTGGCGGGAATCCGCCGCTCCCGCTGGAGCTGATACTGTCCTCCACTTTGTTCTTACGTGGTATGAAAAACTAAATCTGAAGCTTCTCGAGCACTTGCGCACCGGATCAAGGTGGTCAAATGACCTGGATTGGGTAGCTCGGTGCAAGGCTTGCGCCCATAACCTCATCCAGTTTGCCCTAGTCCTCTGATGGAACGAGGGACCAAGATTCCTTGACGCTGTTGACGACGAATATGTCGAAGATGGTTCGGATGAGGGGGAAGAGGACGAAGCCTTGGACGTCGAAGAAAACAAAGATGACGATGAGGCTGAGGCCGGAGTTCCACCTGCTGGCGCCGAGTTACCTCCTCCTGCTGCAGCTCTTTGAGCGCTAAAAAACACTTTGAAATTTATCAGATCCCTGGTATGCCGGCTGCATATGTATTAAGCATACTGATTTTGTTTTGCTACTAAGTTATTTACACCGGATTAATTTGGGCGTAGTCCCCGAGTTTCATTTTCTTGTTCCTTCAATTTCATGGCTCGGCTCGCGTCTACCTTGATTCAGTTTTGTGACTTACGAGACCGAGTTTCAAAAATTGACTTAACAATACTTGGAAACTTTAGGATTAGCTCAAAATAATCCAGCATAGTAAAGGTAAAATAAATATGGGGTTAGTCCAAACAATAAATGTCGGCTCGATTACGTTCCTTTCCTTAGTCGTTTTTCGTGTGCTGCGCATTTCCGAACTTGTTCTCTTGCTTGCCATGAAGCCAATTCTTGTTGGACAGCAGCAAGTCGAAGAGTTGAGTTTTTGATGCCCACACACTACTAATCCGGCTTAGGTAGAAATAACTTAAGCTAGCCGACATAAAAATAAATAAATAACACAAAGGACAATAAATATTACTAAGGCAATCCCCGAGTTACTGCTCGAGGTGCCAAGATTTCATTGATAAACTCATTTCCGGCATACATACCGACATATGAGAAACTCGGATACAGACACTTCTTTGTTAAGTGTAGAATGGACGAAGCAGGGCTACATTCCATGGACGCTTAGATTCCTCGCCAGACCTGTCCGCCGTGTTCTTCTCCTGTGGTTTTGCATCAATGAGGTAGTAAGAGTCATTGTGCAATGCTTTGCTCACAATGAATGGCCCTTCCCATGGGGAGATAACTTATGCATGCCAGCAGTACGTTGCACCAACCGAAGTATCAAATCACCTTCCCAGAAGACTCGGGGGTTTACTTTCCGGCTATGATAGCATCGGAGATTTTGCTGATATATGGCGGATATGGACAATGCCAATTCTCTTGCTTCTTCCAGAAGATCAACATCATTTTGCCGGGCTTCTCGCACTTCGGCATCTTTGTATTGGGTGACTCTAGGCGAATCATGCTCTATGTCGGCTGGTAATACAGCTTCTGCCCCATATACCAGAAAAAATGGCGTATAGCCTATTGATCGATTCATAGTTGTTCTTAAACTCCACAGTACCAATGGTAGTTCTTCTATCTAGCACCCCGTTGATCTTTGCAGCGGCTCAATGAGCCGGGGTTTTATCCCGGATAACACTAATCCGTTGGATCTTTCCACTTGTCCGTTCGATGCGGGGTGGGCTACTGAAGCAATGTACAGCCGGATCTTTTTATCCTGGTAGAATCGCGCAAATGCTCCTTTAGAGAAATTGGAGTCGGTATATGTGATGATGCTGTGAGGGTATCCATATCTCAGGATTATATCCTTGAGGAATGTCACGGCTATAGCTCCATCACATTTTCTTATAGGCTTTACTTCAATCCATTTTGTAAACTTGTCAACCATAACCAAGATATGGGTCATATTTCCTCTTGCCGGCTTAAATGGACCAACCATATACAAACACCATACAGCAAATGGCCAGGTAATTGGTATGGTCTTGAGCTCTGACATTGGCATGTGTGTCTTGGTAGCGTACCTATGACAACCGTTGCATTTTCTTACCAGATCCTCTGCTTGCTCTAAGGCACTTGGCTAGTAAAACCCATGCCGGAAAGCTTTTGCTTTCCAGGCTCTGGCCGAGGCGTGATGCCCACATTCCCCTTGACGTATATCTCGGAGGATGTCAAGCCCTTCTTCCGGGTCAACGCATCGTTGGAGGACACTAGTGACACTTCTCTTGTATAGCTCGGAATTGATAATCGAGTATGCCTGTGCCCTTCTCTGAATTTGCCTTGAAAGCACTTCTTCATTGGGCAAGGATCCATCCTTTAGGAACTAGAATATGGGCAGTGCCCAAGCTGGTATAGCTCGTACTAGAAACACTTCCTCGTCGATTTCCATTTGATCCACCAGCATAACCTCAGCCAGATCACGCTGTGCAGTCCTCGGGTTCTGCGAAGCAGTCCCCGGGTTTGCCGAAGCATTCCCAGGGTTTCGTGAGATGCTTCCCACATCAATGTCCATGGGCAAAGCTTCCGACTCCAGATTTGCTGGGCTATAGATTGACTCGGACTCTGGGGATGGCCTGATAGATGGTTTTCTGAGGTGCTCTAGTGCTACACCTGGCGGGATTGCTTGTCGGGTTGATCTGAGTTTTGATAGTACGTCGGCAGCCTCATTTTCTAGCCGAGGTACATGATGAAACTAGCATCCCTTGAAGTATCCTGATATCTTTTGCACATGAAATCTATACAATGCCATATTTGCATCCAACGCATCCCAATGCCCTGAGACTTGCTGGACTACCAGATCCGAGTCACCAAAGCACTGGATCCGGCGTATTCCAATTTCTTTTGCCACTTTGAGACCATGCACAAGCGCTTCATACTCTACAACATTGTTTGATGCTGCGAAATGGATCTGCAGCACATAGTTCAGCTGGTCTTTCTTTGGTGAGGTAAGCACAACTCCGACGCCTAACCCGGTTTTCGTTTTTGCTCCCCTCAAAGTACATTCTCCAGTAGTTTGGATCTGGCAATGGTGTCTCATATTGCATCTCGGCCCAATCCACGAAAAAGTCAGCCACAGCCTGAGACTTGATCGCATCTCTCCTGTTGTATTGTGGAGCATAAGGGGCTAGCTCAATTGCCCATTTTGCAATCCGGCCTCATTATCTCAGATATGGGGGCCTCACATATCACTTTGATGGGGTGTTCTTCAAAATAGTGCTTCAGCTTCTTTGCCGTCATATATACACCATATTCCATCTTCTGATAGTGAGGATAGTTCTGCTTTGATGCTGATAATACCTCGCTCAGGTAATAGACTGGCCTTTGCACTGATTTACCCTCCTCGTCACGCTCTACCACTACTACTGCACTTACAACACTGTTGGTTGCGGCTATGTAGAGCAACATTGGCTCTTTTGATAGTGGAGAGGCTAACACTGGTGCAGTGGCTAACATTTTCTTTAACTGGCTGAAGGCTTCATTGGCCTGCGACATCCATATGAACTTTTCCGACTTTTTCATTAGTTGATAGAGAGGCAGTGCCTTTTCTCCCAACCGACATACAAACCGACTTAAGGATGCCAGGCAACCAGTGAACTTCTGGACATCGTTAAGACACTTCGGCAATTCCATTCGTTCTATGGCTCGGATTTTAGTTGGGTTAGCTTCGATACCTCGGCTGGAGACAAGAAATCCGAGTAATTTTCTAGCCGGGAGACCGAAGGTACATTTCTCCGGGTTAAGCTTCCTTCGGAACCTCCTTAAGTTCGCGAATGTTTGCCGGATATCACCAAGGAGCGTTTTGCTTTCCTTGGTTTTTATAACCACATCATCTACATACACTTGCACATTTCGACCAATTTGGTCATGTAAACATTTTTGCATACATCTTTGGTACGTTGCCCCTGCATTACGTAAATCGAAAGGCATGGTGCGATAGCAATAAGCCCCATACGGGGTAATAAACGTAGTCTTTATTTGATCATTTGGGTTCAGAGGTATCTGGTGGAAACCAGAATATGCGTCTATGAACGACAACAGTTCACACCCAGCAGTAGAATCTATGACCTGATCTATCCTTGGCATTGGGAATGGATCTTTTGGGCATGCCTTATTCAGGTTCGTGTAATCGATGCACATACGCCAAACCATTGCTACATTCGGGTCATCTTTCTTCTTTTCCACCAGCACCGGATTAGATAGCCAATCCGAATAAAGCATTTCCATGGTGAACCTAGTTGTGAGGAGCCGAGCTATTTCATCTCCAATGACTTTTCTCATGTCTTCGGTGAAGCGGCGGAGAGGTTGCTTCACTGGCTTTGTTCCGGGTCTCACATTCAAAGAGTGCACGGCCAATTCCCTCGGAACACCTTGCAAGTCCTGAGTGGACCAAGCAAAGATATCCCGATTCTCACAGAGGAAATTGACGAGCTTGCTTTCCTATTTCTCACTTAACCTGGCACCAATTGTTACGGTGCGCTCTGGGAATAGATCATCAACTGGCACTTTATTTGTATCCTTCGTTGCTTGAAATGAGACACTCCCATGCGGGTTACTCAGCGCTGGCATATACTGCTGCGTGGATTGAGCCAATGCCGCTACCTCCTGGATCTTTATTTTTTCTTGTGCAATCACGAGTGACTCAGCCAGGTTAGACCCGGCTGACGCACACACAATGGAACGTCGGAAGTCCCTAGCTATGGCAATTATCCCATTTGGCCCAGGCAGTTTCATCTTCAAGTAACTGATGTGAGTACTTGCCATGAATTTGTTCAGGGATGGCCTGCCGAGTAATGCGTGATATGCGCTTTCTAAGTTCAAAACCTCAAACTCCAGATTCTCAGTCCGACAGTTATCTCTCATGCCGAACAACACGTCAACCCGGACTTTGCCAATGGGTTCACAGGAGATACCAGGCACAATGCCATGGAAAGTTGTCCTCGTGGCTTGGAGCATGTTCTCCGAGATACCCAACTTGCGCATCGTATCGACATACATGATATTAATGCTGCTACCATTGTCGATCAGTACCTTAGAGAACCTCACATTGATATTTGGCCCGATGAACGTTGGGTCCAGCACTAGAGCATATGAACCAGGACTTGGCATGAGCTTGGGATGGTCCTTGATACTCTAGGTAATTTCCTGATCTGACCAAGGCATATACCTCGTCACCGCTGGCATAACTACATTCACCTCCATATGTCGGCGTTGCATGCTCTTTCTATCCATTTCCTCCATGGTAAACACACAGTAACTCTGGTGATGCTCCCAATATTCATTTCTCCCCTCATTGTCGGGATATCTTTGATCTGGCTGATGCTGATTTTCCACCTGATGCACTGCATCCCTTCTCTCATGGTTTTCATACCTCGGCGGAGGTGGTGGCAACATTAACTGTTGCTTGTTCGCTCCAGAGAGCAATTGCTGTCGGGGTATCTCCTGCCGAGGTTGATCGTTCCGAGGTGCCTGAGCATTCCCTAAACCACTTTGTTATATATTCCTCATCCACTCACATTGCCGAGTCGTATGACCCACCGGGTTACTCAGATTTGGTGTGTGAAATTTGCACGGCTAATCCAGCATTGCCTCATATGTATACCTCGGCCGGTCTTTCTTTTCTTGCCACTGTCTCTTTTGTTCGGGCGTCCATGTTTTCTTGCCATCATTTCTCGGAGTCCATTGTTGCCCTCCTGTTTTCTAACACTGATTACTCCCTGCTCCGGGTTGATCTTGATTTATAGCAGCAACTTCTTGCGAACTGTACCGGTAATCCGGTCTATCATCTCTTCTCTTACCCCGGTAATCATATTGCCAGGATGATCTGGCTCCATCTCGCTGGTAGTAATCCTCATTTGACTCGTTTGACACAAGACTAGGTTGTGTCGGCTCACCCAAAGCATACGAATCAGCAATCTGTATTGTCCCTGCCAGTGTAGTTGGCATATCCTTTTGCAACCTCTGCCACAACATGCTTGCATACCTACACCCTTGTGCAAACCAAGCTATGGCCTGAGACTCAATCACACCTTCACAAGAATTGCTCACGTTGCACCAGCGAGTTAGGAACTCCCGGTCCGTTTCATTCGGTCTCTGCTTGTACATTGCTAAGGTCTATGGCCTATTCGGCCTCTGATACGTGCTCGAGAAGTTACTGACGAACATTTCCTCAAAATCAATCCAGCAGTTGATACTTCCGGGTGGTAAATTGTTTAACCATACCCTCGCTAGCCCCTCCAGCATCTGAGGTACATATCTCACTGCCCATCTCAGATTGCATGTGGCAATTTTAACTGTTGTTGCGTAATTGATTAAGCAATTCTCCGGCTTGGTACTGCCGTCATATGTTTTCGTGCCTCTGGGTAACTGGAAATTAGGTACTAGAGGCTCTTTCATGATCCGGTGCCCAAAGCACGCCGGACCCGGAGGACCTTGACACTCAATTTGCTCTGACCTATAAAGCTGATCCAGCTTCAACCTAGCATCATCAGGCATCAAGTTCCTGCTTCCCAACCTTGACCCTATCACATGATAATCCGACCTAGGGTAACCTGCGTTCACCATTTCTGAATCACCGTCATTGTATCTGTCTTGCTCTTGTTGAGCGCAATTTTGTCGTATACCTTGGCCGGCATTCTGCTCTTGCCGAGGTACACTCCGCTACTGCTGTTGCTAAGGTAAGTTTTCCCCTGCACCCGACGAGTTACGCTGTTCGACATTGCTGTTGACGACGTTTCTCTGACCGGCATTGCCTTGGTCGCGGTTACCTCGGCCAGCTTCACCTCGGCTGACACTTTGTCGATCCTCATTTCCCTGCACTGCTTTTCCTTTCCCTGCCCTTGCCGGGTCATACGGGACTATCTGCTTGTTTCTCCTTGCCGAGGTTACCACCTCCTCTCTCCTAGGGCCATCATGAGGGGATGATGCAGCTCTAGCAGATTTCTCCGGGTATCCTACTGCCGAATAAACGACCTTGGAAGCCCCAGCTCTCGCCGGGTTACCCCTGAGCAACTCCTCATTCTGTCTGTTAGCGATCCGAACTAACTCGTTGACTCTTTCCTGTTGTCTTTGCCGGGCTTCACGTGTCAAACCCTCTAACTTGGACGTAGATGCATCTGCTGCTCTGAGGTTCTTTGCCAGGGTGCTGTACTTCGGCAGCCCCATGGACATAATGTTCTCTGATTCCTCAACTCTAGTGTCACCCTCTTTGTTCATTTCACTGATGAGGTTTCTCCCTTTTACTTTTACAGCATCTCCTTTATTTGCTCTTGCATACTCACGCATCGTCATGTTCAACGACTACTGAGCCGCGGCTATCTTTTTCGCACCCTCTAGGATTTTCTGCCTAGTTTCCTCTAACTCGGCATGTGCCTGAGTCGGATCTACCACTGGTGCTATGGGGCTTGCCAAGCTATCTATTGCCTGCTGCAGCACATTCTCTGGTCTCTCTAGCGGAGGACCTCTACTTTTCCTCGGTGCCTTGGGTGTTACCTCCGGATCTAGTGTCGGATCCTTGCTCGCGCCAACGCCAGGCGCTGTCATCATCACCTCGGCGCGGTCGGGGGAGCGAGTGATACGCGCCCAGTAAGCCGTGCTAAGGGGTGGCTCGCCTCCTTCGACGACGTGCCACGGGTGAACACATGACACATCGACGCCGACGTAGATCTTGTGGGCACCAAGCTTGACGAAGAGGCCATTGCACGGAAGAGGTCGCTTGCCGAAGCAACCAGCATTGTCGCTGACAAAGTCCAGCACTCCGAAGCGCTGAACGAGCCCAGAGACGATGCGCTGGCCGTTGCCGATGATGTTTCCCGTCCGGATCTTCACTCCTGCTAGTGCCGCTAGCCCCACGGTGGGCGCCAACTATTGTGGTGGTGTCACGGCAGATGCCATGGATAGCCTAAAGGTGGGGCCAATATGCACTAGAGGAATCCAGGGAGGGATAGTGTGGTGATTCCACGCACAGACGTTTTGTATTCACCAAGTTCGCAAGGTTACAGATGCTCCTTGAGCTATATTGGGGAGAGGAGGAAGAAGAAGCTCTCTTATTCTCACCACTACCTATTTCCAAGGAACCAACTACTCAAATGCCAACCCCTACTACAGAGGCCCTAGTGCCCCTTATAAAGGGGAGGCTAGGTCTCCTGTTAGGGTATACGTGGAAGCATATTCCCAAGAATATGCTTCTTCCCAAAATAGCAAACCGACTGGGTCACCTTTTGCCATCGTAAGCCATGCAGAGGCTACGTAAGCCTCTGCGGCGCCTGCGTCATCCGACATAGGGCGCGTCACCCTTGTCGGCCACGCCTCGGTGGTCCTTCCCTCTGTCCGCTTCGCTCATGCTCCAGCGTACAGAGACCACCTTTTGACCAGCGACATACCTTCCTTCTCTTGCAAGCCTGATATAACCCGGATCATGCCTGGTTAACCTGGCCCCATGGGTACCTGCATACAAGTTACATAAAACCAGCCGGCATACGACATACGTCGGCCGAGACTCAGTAAGGTGGACATCCTCCGGTCCGAGTTACTCCGTAAGTCGGCCTGCCTTGAGGTGACTCGGCCAGCATTCGCTTTGACCTTGATGTACCTCTGCTAACTCGGCCTCTATACCCCGGCGTGACCCTACCCGGGGGTGTCCCCCCAACAACATGGTTTTCCTAAAACTATTTTCGAAAATCCTAGTTTTGTTTTCTAAATATACCTCATCTTAATTTGAAATCAAAACCCTGGCCTCATCCGGATATTTTTATTTTGTCTAAAAAGTATTTGTAAATGTCTTTTTGAAAATAAAACAAATAAATAAAAGTATTTTCGGGAGAGGCAGCCATAGGACAGCCACCTACTACCCCAAAAAAGAAAACCCTAACCCTAGCTAAAACCTAATCCCTACCCTACCCCACCCCGCCACTGCCGCCAGGCACTCACCGGTGCGCAGCCGCTCCCGCCCAGGCCCACTCCCTCGCTCCCGTGCATCACACGCTACATAAGCGCAGGCTCCCGCAACGGCACACGGCCACCTGCCGCAACACGTTGATCTGACCGCGTCGAACTCCCCTCATGACCACAACCCACACACAGCCAGTGCCCGCTCGACCCTGCTCCTCACCCGGCCCCACCCACTCGTGTTCCCGCAATCCTCGCGTCACAAGCCGAATCCTATTGCTATCGAGCCTCCCCTGCCTCTCTTCCTCTCATTCCTCTCAGGCAGCGCTACCGCCAGGGCGGAAACCCGCCTCGCCGCCTCGAGCCACCCTCCACCGCCAAGCTCCACAGGATCCACTGCCCCGCTCTTCTCCATCAGCGCCGGCGGGTTACTCTCCTCGAGCTCGACGTCCTCCGCCTGGATGCGACCGTCACTGTGCTTGCTCGGCCCGACACCGGCAACCCTCCTTGCTACCCCGACCTTGCCATGTTCCACTACCAGCCGAGCTCCATCACCACTTCAACAAGCTCCCGAAGCCCCGATGCCTGTGCCCCTGCACGCCCTGGAAGGTCCGCTCTGTCCGTGCCCTCGCTCTGTGCGACCTCGCTGCCGGCGCCCCGCCTTCGATCCCTTCCCCCTCGGGCTACCTCACCTCTTTGTCCCCGTTATCGGCCTCTGTCTCCTGTGACGCGTCGATGTTCCCGACGACAACGGCCGTGTCGCCTGTACCATCCCAAAACTTTAATCAAGGTTATCAAGTTTATAATCACCCAAGTTAGGGTTAACAAAAACTTTTTAGTATTAAAATAAATATGAATGCATGTGTTTGTTGGATTAGTATAGAATTGTTTGGAAATGCCATGTTTGAGTGTTCTAAATGATATGAAATAGTTTAAAGGTGAATGACACATCATCTAGACCATTTAAAAACAAAATCCAAAGAAAAAGAAATCAAATAAAAATAAAAAGACCAAATGGTCATTTTGACCATTTTAATCCACTAGGCCACTTTAGGTGTTCCTATAAGTCAATTTCAAACAGAAACAATTCTAGATATTTGCACCCCTTGCTAGACCAAGTAAAGATGTACCAAGTCCCACTTTACAAACTTACAGAAATATTTAGCAAAGCATTTTAAATGACATTTGAAAATGGAATCAAGTGTATGTGTTAAGATCACCATTTCTCAAAAACCCACCAAACTAATTCACCTTTAAAATTCCTTGCAACCAGAGACTACCAAGCATAAGATCAGATCACACTCCAAAAATCTTTGCAAAATTCATATATATATTTCTTTCGGCCATTTCATGAAACACTTGGTGATCACAGATAAACCTGCCTAACAATTACTGTTTTTGATCAATGTTTTGTCCCCCTTCTTGGCTCAATCCTTGTCCCTTGGTTACCCTAGCACCAACCATAGTATCTAAGCCTAGCCCCCTTAACTGATGGCGCTAGTGCCAAGCAACCGAGCGCCATGCCCGCCGGTCGAGCATGGACAGCTCCTAGCAGACCGCCCCGCTCTCTCCCGCCATACCTAGGAGGATCGCCGCACCCTACCGCCCCTCTCTGTCCCTTCCCCGAGCACTACCAGGCCCTATACCACTGCATCACATCCGCGCCCACAGTGGCTGCTCCATGCCGAGCACGCGCCAGAGCGCCGTGCCTGACAAGCGTGCACGTGCCACGCCTCGACCACGGCCCGCGTGCACCGCTTCGTCATGACCCCAGGAACCACACGGACATGCCAATTCCCCGCCGCTTGACCCGCAGCCACTATGCGCCGCGTCAAACGTCGCTTCTACCGCGCAGATCACGAGCCACGCCCGACCAAATGCCACTTCCCCTAGTCACGCCTTTACGCCGTAGATGACCACCAGCAGACCGCGCACTGTTCGCCTACCTCTGCCCCGGCAATAGCTGCATGTACCGTCGCCCCTGATGAGGCGCGCCCACACCGCTCGGTCTTGCCGTCGAACTATAAATAGAGGCCACCCCAAGCCTCATTCTGCACACCATCTCACTCCCCTCTCTCCACTGATCCTTCCACCCAATCCCTGGAGCAAGGCAAGTCGCCGTTGGCTGGAATTTCGCCGGAGCTTGCCGCGACAGAGGAGAAGAGGCACCGTCAATTAGAGCAGTCTCAGGAGCCGCCGCGACCACGCTTAGGACCATCGTCGTCTAGCAGTTCGATCGCCCCCATCGCCACGCCTATTTGGAGCCCTGATAATCCCCCATGTACCGACACCGTGCGGCGTTAGGGTTTTCTCTCGCTGGAGCTGTTCATCGGAGACGATGAACCACGGTCGTAGATTCTTGTTCTAATCGCACGGCTGAGATTGCACTGTACCGCTTCGGTTAGAATTAGTGGCTGACAAGCAAGACTCCCCTGTCAGTAGCCCTCTGTGCCGCGGAGCTCCACTAGACCGGCCCATTTCTTTTCCTGCACTGGCCCTAAGATTCAAATTAGTATTTTTCCATTTAGGTTTAAACTAGATTCTGTTCCTAGATTTAAAAATCAATTCAGAGAGTTTTACTTAACCAAATGACATGATTCAAATTTTGTTAGAAATATAATTAAAATATCTATCCAATCCCGTTGGATTTAAGTCATTTGGAGTTAGAGAAAATCTATAGAAAAAATAACAATACAGAGACTTTTCTGCATTCAAATATTTTTCAAAAATCAACCATAATAGATTTTGAGTTGATTCCAACTCTCAAAAATCACATTTTACCATATCTACCTGAATATGTAAAAATATCTAGGATTGCATGCAGTGACTTTGGACTAGTACCAAAAGAACACTATTAGGGCATTTCTAGTCACTTTAAATCTATTAAATAATAAATTTACACTTAATAAAATGAGACCAACCCTTTAAACCACATTCCCATGTATTGGAATATGTGGTGATGACATGTGTCCACATGATCCCATATTTTAATTGGAGGGTATTAAATCTTAATGAATTTCAATGAGTAGAAATTACTTTTCTCAAATAAACTAATGAAACTAGTTCTTTAAATCTTGTGATGATTGTGATGATACTAGATCATCAAGTGTGTGCCTTAGTGTGCTAAATAGAATAGTTAAGTATTGTTTGGTGATTGTGTATACCGTATTCCTTTATAAACGATAGTACCGACCAAGTCTACCAGGAGGAGGAGTTCTACCCCGAAGAAGACGAGGAGAATTTCAACCACTGACCCAACCAAGGCAAGCTATGATTGGCAAGCTACTACTTGCAAGCCATCACTAGATGCAAGTTGACCTAAGCAAGATGCCTTAGGCATGCTTGGGTTATATATTTTGATTTATGCCCATCCCAAGTTTTACTTGCAAGCTTTACTTTCTTTCTTTACCAAAGTTCTGTACCTTTATTATAGATAGCACAAAGAGTATAAAAATTGGACTATCTAGTTATAGTTAGATGTCATTCTATGGCATGCGATTGAAGATTAGCACCCCTCTTTAGTGAAAACTCTTAACCTTTGTAGCTAGTCATAATTATAAAACTTGATCACTTTAGATGGGAATACTGGGTAAAAATAATTATGAAAACCTTGGAATGATGAGTCATTCTATTGAGATGTTTTGACATGTGTTGAGAAACACAAATGACTTGATGACAAAAATGTTGAGGCATGAGCCTTAGCCCTTTATAAAAACTAAGGGTTGGGTTCGGATGCGATACCATTCCAATTTTTACTGTACAAGCACAATACCTGAATTGGGTAAGGCTTAGACGGAAGTCTATATGCATTAGTATGGGTTCCCTCGCGGGAGAGGTTTGTGCTAAGGCTACCTCTCGATGGTGTCCACCTATGCAGTACCCAGGATGGCAAATGGTCATGGCTGGGAGGCCAAGCTCATAGGGGAGGTGCCTATACTAGAATGTGTAATTGAAAGGTTATGATTGATTATCCGCATACTAAGTATGATTGATTCAGCGTTATCCCTAACGGATGTATCGAATTTTATAGCGAAAGTGAACCACCTCAGCAGAGTGTCAAACTATTCGAATAGCCGCATCCGCGGTCATGCATAGTTGGAGTGGCCATACTGTTCCGTCATCAGATGTTTTCAAAATGACTTATGAAATGATTTTAGAACAACTAGTTTCCCACTTAAATGATTTTAGAACATTAAGTTAGCTTTCTTTACTTCTGAACTCACCTTAAGACAAATCTAGCTTTTGCAAATAAACTTAGAGCTTAGCATTCCTACTAGAACTACCTTACTTGTTAGTGATAGTTTGCGAGTACTTAAAGAGTACTCATGGCTTTGTCCCTGGCTATTCCCGTGGCAAGACTATGAGGAGGACTATCCGGAAGAAGGACAGCAGGACGGCTACGACAACTAGGATCATCTCCCATCGTCGGCATTGCCTGTGACACTAAAGATGGAGCCCACTGCTACGCTTATTATTCCACTGTTTGTTTGTACTAAGACTGGATCATGAGATTCTTTATTTGTGTAAGACCTTATTATGGTTTGTAATGGATGATGTAATGTGATATCCAATTTGTTATGTCTCGCAAAAATGGTAATCCTAGGATTGCGATGTATGGCATAACATGCATCTGGGATTAAAAATCCGGGTGTTGACAAGTTGGTATTAGAGCCATCCTGACCATAGGAGACCCTAGTTAGAATGGACGTCCAAACAAAAACTTAGTTTCAAAACCAAAGAAGTGAGTATTTATGAAAACCTATTTCCACTCTTATCCTTGATTCTTTCAAAAAATTCATGTTCCTCAAAAATTCTTACATTACTACATAAAATTTGACACACTTGATCACCTCACTAACTTACTCATCCTAAATTCTTGTAGCTGGAAGTTCAATATTGCAAGTTCTACCAGTTGGGAAACGGAGGGCGACTAATCTTTGAGAGGGATCTCGATGCACTGTCGGGGTATTAGGAGCGCCCGCACCCGGAATTCTTCGGGGCTCAACTCAATGATCACACAGGAGGAGATCTACAATGGCTGATAGTTGCTGATCATCGAGGCAAGATGGAAGCACCCCTTCCGGAGAAGATTCAATTCACCGTGAGAGAGAAACACTGGCTAGATGGATTAGCTAGGGCCATGCATGAAGCTCTTGCTCGTCTTTGTGGACAGAACATCAACTTGATCCAGGGAACTCGCTTTGCGCGCTATGCAAGGCGTGATTCCATGGGGATGCCATTGGAGATGCCAAGTCACCTGGAGATGAAGCACCAAGTGGAGAACCTTGACTTACTATTGTATGACAGACAGAAGGAATTGGACAATGCTCGAGCCTACGCCAACTACAACCTTGCCATTGCTGCCTAGAAGGCCCAGACTTTCGCCCTGCTCGTCAAGGATCGCCAATCGTTTTGTAGTCAATGGGAGAAGAAAGATCGCACCATCGCTCTTCTTCGCAAAAAGGTGGCCGACCTCGAGAAGACCATCCAGGAACAATAAGCTCATCTTGCAGCAAAAGAAGAAGAGGAAGAAGGTGAAGACATCCAGGGAGATCTTCACTCGTACCTCAGTGATGACAATGACTACCTGGAGGATGATGCCATGGACTTCTACACCAATGATGATGACTTCGACTTCATTGAAGATGAGTAGATGCACTTGATCACTACCATAGAAATGAGTTGTATCGGTCCCATTCTATCTTAGCTTATAGAATGGTTCTTAAAACCATCTATTTTCCTTTTTATGTTGTGGTGTGTGTGTTTGTATGGTGTGCTTTGCTTGATTGAATGAATGAGAAGGAGTTAGTTTGCCAAACCTCAGTCAAACTCAAAGTTTTAGCTTTTGAAAACAAAACCATGAACCTTAGAACTTTCCCTCTTACCCCTTTATCTATCTCAATCTTCAGATGACTCGTGGAAACCCCAGAGGAAGCAGCTCATCGCAGGACCCGATGTTGTAGATTCTTCAGATGCTAGTTTTCGACCATGAAGCTAGTAGAGCGGAGAGCCAAGCCAACCTAGCCACCCTGCAATAGATAGCTCAAATGGCCCACAATAATCAAGGCCATGGAAATTAGGATCATCATGGATCCAAGCTCAAGAACTTCCAGAATACCAATCCCCCTATCTTTAGCAAGTCTGAAGACCCATTAGATGCAGATGATTGGTGGCAAACCATGGAGAATAACCTAGAAGTCGCAGGAGTTGATGCCAACGAACAAGTATTGTTTGCCACCCATTATCTGGCAGGAGATGCAAGAGCCTGGTGGAATAGCACCCATACCATGAACCACGGTCAAGTGATGACGTGGGAAGCTTTCAAGACCAAGTTTAGCTGCACCCATGTGCCACAAGGTTTAGTCACTAGAATGAGAGATGAGTTCCGAGAACTGAAGCAAGGCAGGATGACTGTAGTAGAGTACCATGACAGATTTCTGTCCCTCACTAGATATGCCCCTGATGAGATCAACACTGAAGGCAAGAAGAAGGAGAGATTCCTGAATGGATTGCATGATGAGATGCAAACGGTGTTAATCAACATCCGTTTTGAAGATCTTGAAGAGCTAGTCAACTCTGCCATCCAGATGGAAGGGAACATAAACCAAGCCAATGACAACCGCAAGCACAGAATGATGCATCAGACTGGGTCCCACAATGCCCAGAAGTATCGCCCCAACCCGTCTGCAGGATAAGCCCCAAGGAACAATCGACCCCCAATGTCTCGTCCAAGCTACCCCAACCGCAGCGGTGGAAATGTGAAGTCTGGAGGAAATCACAACAATAACCCCGGCAACTCCAACAACTTCAACCGTGCACCGCCCAAGTCCAACAACAACAACAATACTGCCCCAAGGACTAGAAGCAATGTCGTGCCTATTGCAGCCAAAGACAAGTCTCAGATTACTTTCTTTGAATGTGGAGTGAAGGGTCACTACTCCAACATGTGTCCCAAGAAGCTTGCAGCCACCACCAATGTGAATGCCCCATCTCAACAGCAACGCCGTGTTCAGCCCGAAAGAAGATTTGCCCCAGGGAATTCGCTCAACCGCAACGGCCGTCTGTTCCACATGAATGTGGAAGAATCCCAAGAAGTGCTAGATGTCGTGTTGGGTATGTTTTCTATTAAATCAGTATTAGCAAGAGTGTTGTTTGACTCTGGAGCATCACACTCGTTTGTTACATAAGAATTTTCATGCACTAGTAAGATTCACCCAACCAATCTGAAGCATGTTATGATAGTTCAAATACCTGGTTCAACCACCAAAGATAGAATAATTTGCAGGGTTGTACCTATCAGAATCCACGGGATATATTTTTATGCCAATCTAATAGTACTTGGAACCAAAGGTTTGGAAGTAGTACTAGGAATGGATTGGATGTTGAAACATAAAGGATTGATCGACTATGCCAAGAAATCCATAACCATGACTAGTAGCTCTAGAGTATAAGTAGAGCATATATCTAAAACCATACCCCGTCAGTTCAAGTGCAACAAGAGTCTAGCCCTACCAACCATAGACCAAGTCAGAGTAGTCTATGAATACCCCGACGTATTTCTAGATGAATTTCCCGGTATGCCCCCGGATCGGGATATCGAGTTCATTATTGAACTAATTCCTGGAACTGGACCCATAGCTCAGAGACCTTATACTATGAACCCATTTGAATTGGTGGGGCTGAAGAAACAACTTGATGCTATGCTAGTGAAAGGTTTGATTCAACCAAGAGCATCACCATGGAGATCGCATGTTTTGTTTGTCGACAAGAAAGATGGAGGTAACAGTTTGTGCATAGATTACCGGAAGCTGAATGATGTCACCATCAAGAACAAATACCCATTGCCAAAGATCGAGGATCTGTTTGACCAGTTGACTGGTGCCAGAGTGTTTTCTAAGATTGATCTTAGGATTGGTTATCATCAACTCAAGATTCATGCAACGGATATTCCAAAGACCGCCTTTAATACCAGATATGGATTATATGAGTATACGGTCATGTCTTTTGGATTAACCAATGCCCCCGCTTATTTCATGAATCTCATGAATAAGATATTTATGAACTTTCTAGATAAGTTTGTTTTTGTGTTTATCGACGACATTCTTATATATTCCAAGTCAAAAGAAGACCATGAGCAACATCTGAGAACTGTCCTTGAAACCCTGAGAGCGCATCAGTTGTATGCCAAGTTTAGAAAATGTGAGTTTTGGCTGAAAGAAGTAGGATTCCTCAGACATATTGTGTCAGCAGGAGGAGTCGCTGTTGATCCCGCCAAGATCAAAGATGTTGAAGCATGGGAAGCCCCAACCACTCAAACCCAAGTTCGTGCATTTCTCGGATTAGCGGGATATTACTGCAAGTTTGTTGAAGGATTTTCGAGCATCGCAAGACCACTGACCCAATTGTTGAAGAAAGACAAGAAGTTTGAATGGACAAAAAATGTGAAGCAAGTTTCCAAGAACTCAAGAAGAGATTGATTTCAGCCCCAATCTTGATTATGCCAGATATCAAGAAGCCTTTTGAGGTGTATTGTGATGCATGCAAAATTGGTCTCGGATGTGTGTTGATGCAAGAAGGCAAAGGCATAGCGTATTTGTTGAGACAACTAAAGCAGCATGAACAAAACTACCCTACCCATGATCTGGAACTAGCTGTCATAGTGTTAGCCTTGAAGACATGGCGTCATTATCTTATGGGTAACCGCTGTGAGATTTATTCATATCACAAGAGCTTGAAGTATATTTTCACCCAAAAGGAGCTGAATATGAGGCAAAGGAGATGGATAGAGTTAATCAAGGATTATGACCTTGACATTCACTATCACCCTGGCAAAGCCAATGTGGTAGCGGATGCTCTTAGCAGATTGCCGTGTAGATTAAACACCATGATCAAAGAAGCCCAGCCAAGTTTGCATGAAGAGTTGGAGCAGTTTAGAACAGAGCTAGTTAGCAAAGGATTTTTAACTAGAATAGAACTTCAACCCAATTTGATCAGTCAGATCAAGGAAGCCCAGAAGGGAAATGCAAGTATCGACAGAATCAAGCGTCGTATTGGTACCGGAAAGGTACCTAGATTCACCGAGGATGAAGAAGGAGTTTTGTGGTACAAAGGACGTATCTGTGTGCCCGTAGACTCGGAGTGGAATCAAGTTATCATGCAAGAATCTCATGATCCTCTTTATTCTATCCACCCAGGAGGAACGAAGATGTATCAGGATTTTAAAGAGTAATTTTGGTGGCACAAGATGAAGAGAGAAATCGGAAGTTACATCGCCAAGTGTGATATCTTTCAAAGAGTCAAGGTGGAACATCAGAGACCTGTAAGACTGTTGCAACCATTGCAGATTCCAGAATGGAAATGGGATTCTATCGGAATGGATTTCATCACCGGTTTGCGTACCTCTAGTTGGGGAAATTACTCTATTTGGGTCATAGTTGATAGATTTTCCAAGGTAGCCCATTTTATACCTGTCAAGACTACCTACCAGGGTTCAAAGCTAGCAGAGTTGTACATTGCTAGAATCATCAGTTTGCATGGAACCCCCAAAACCATAGTGTCGGATCGAGGAACCCAATTTACCTCAAGATTTTGGCAGAAAGTCCAACAAGGATTAGGAACCAAGTTGAATTTCAGCACAGCTTATCACCCACAGACTGATGGACAAACTGAGAGAGTCAACCAAATCTTAGAAGATATGTTGAGAGCGTGTGTGTTAGAGTATAGATCAAATGGGAAGATTGTCTGCCTTTCGCAGAATTCTCATACAACAACAATTATCAAGCCAGTTTGCAAATGGCCCCATTTGAATTCTTGTATGGAAGGAAGTGTCGTACCCCCTTGAATTGGTCGCAAGTAGGAGAGAGTCAGATTTTTGGACCCGACATCCTACGAGCAGTCGAAGAGAAGGTTCACAAAGTCCGTGAGCACCTCAAGACCGCTCAATCCAGACAGAAGAGTTATGCTAATAAGAGACGTAGAGATCTGACTTTCAATGTTGGAGATTTTGTGTATCTCAAAGTGTCACCATTGAAGGGAACTCAACATTTTAGTCTGAAAGGGAAGTTAGCCCCTAGATATATTGGAATCCTCAAGATTCTGAATCACTGAGGAGAAGTATCATATCAATTGGAACTGCCAGAGGAGATGTCAGCCATCCATAATGTGTTTAACATCTCGCTACTTCGCAAATGCTTAGAAGTTCCAGAGAAGACAGAAGTTTTCAAGAACATTGATCATCGAGCCATTGAGATCAACAAGGATTTGACGTATCGCGAAGTGCCCATCCGTATCTTGGAAGAAGCCTTCAGAACCACCAGGACCCGGAGTATCAAATTTCTCGAGATCCAATGGAGCAACCATACCGAAGAAGAAGCCACCTGCGAGCGAGAATATTACATTAGGACAGAGTTCCCCAATCTATTTAGTTCCTAGTTTTTCTTAAATCTTGGGACGAGATTTTGTTTATGGGGGGAAGGTTTGTAACATCCCAAAACTTTAATCAAGGTTATCAAGTTTCTAATCACCCAAGTTAGGGTTAACAAAAACTTTTTAGTATTAAAATAAATATGAATGCATGTGTTTGTTGCTTTAGTATATAATTGTTTGGAAATGTCATGTTTGAGTGATATAAATGATATGAAATGGTTTAAACGTGAATGACACATCATCTAGACCATTTAAAAACAAAATCCAAAGAAAAAGAAATCAAATAAGAATAAAAAGACCAAATGGTCATTTTGACCATTTTAATCCACTAGGCCACTTTAGGTGTTCCTAGAAGTCAATTTCAAACAGAAACAACTTCTGGAGAGACAAAAACTGGGCTTCCATGCTATAATCCAAGTGTCCCAAGATGTGCACCAACAAGGGGGGACATCCTCCATGGACGATTGTGTCGACCAATGCTACCAGCAATTATACCTTGTGGTTTAGCTAATACCACCAAGGTTCTACACATGTTTTTGCCTGTTGTAGTTTCTGCCAATGGAACCTTTCTAGCCTTGGGAGTAGTTGGGATTGTTGTGTTCTTTGATTTTCCATCTGAATATACAACATTTTTTCTTCCTCCGTTTAGGATTTCGATTTTACTTGACAAAGGAATTTTGCTAGCTCTAGGAGAAATTTGGATTGCTGTGTTCTTGCTTTTCCCATATGAAAATTCACCACTATTGATTCCTTCGCTAAGTCCCACGATGTTACTTGACAAAGGCACCTTGCTAGTTGTGGGAGAAATGGCACCTTCCTAGTTTGTTGGGTGCACTCTGTTAGTGAATCGGAGGCAACATCAACTAAAGTTTGATTCAGATCAGATGGTTTTCTATCGCTGAAAGACTATACTGCAATTTGGAAGTGCATAGCAGGAGGAGAGACACTTGTGCTTGCTTCCGCTCGTCCTTTGGATGGTGTTCCAACTGCATGGTTATCAATTTCTTTGTTTGCAGTGTTCCTTGTTGGTCCACCTCCATCATCCTTGTTTCATGGTGTTCCAACTACAGTGTTGTCAAGCTCATCCTCTGATTCAGATGAAGAAGATTCCATGCCTTCATTTGTATTTCCTCCTTGATCAACATCATCTTCAACTTATTCATATCCTTCTTGATTTTCTTCTTCATTTTCTTCCATTTCTAGTGATTCATTCATGACTTGAACAAAGTTGCTCAGCAAGGTATTAAGACCAGATGAAAAGATATGCATGAGGTTGAAAGCTTTTATCCTTTGCTAAAAAAAGGGTTTTGGTTTAACAAAAAGTTAGTTAGCATGGAACTCCTTGCATAGTATGAATAAAATTTACAAAAAGGTAAAAAAAGGAAAAGAACTATACCTTACCACTATATGTAGGATGAGTGTTGAGCTTCATCCAGGCCTGAAAACCATCCTGAAAACCATCTGCTCCATCAAAAAGACCAAATTCCCTACCAAAATCATCCTTGAACTCCTTAGCTGCATTTTGTGTGTAAAATAAATACATAAAAAACAAGTGTGAGATTTTATACAAAAAACACAACAAAAAGGATACAAAAGAGAAGGATACAAAAAATGGGAACCATATATAAAGCATTTAAAAAAGTATGGGTGTAGAGAAAAATTGCAAACCTTCATGGAACCAAAGATGGTTGAATCGAACTCCTGCGCATCCAATTCACCAAGGACGTCGATGGCATCCTTAGTCCAACAATTAATAGCGAATTGTGTATTCTCAAAACCAAGAACCATGTGATTGGTATCAAGAGCAGAAAAGTACTGCAACTGCCAGGATAAACAAACTTAGTTACCATATATGGTCCACACAAAAAACATAAGAAAACTTAGTTACCATGTACTGTAAACTTGGTTACCAGGTTTAATACCATACAATTACCAGTTTCATGTACAGGGAAAAAAAGTTCATAATTAGAAAATAAGACTACACAAGGTCATTTTAATAAATAAAGATGTAGCTTCCATGATATATATAGGTAATTACCAAGAAACATGCATACAACTACCAGTTTTTATAATTATTAAATTGTGCGGAGTGGAGAGGAAAACTGCAGGTGGAACTCGTAGGGAGAGACCATCTGTGACTAATTTGCCAATGATCCGAGCGCTAGAGACCGTGCATTTCTTGAAACCTCCGACCACAATCCAAGGAGTTGCACGGAGTCGATAGGCATGGCGCTGCCACTAGAGGCCAGGAAGGACAGGGTGGTGACCCAGGATGACATGGCGGCAGTTTAGATGAAAAAAGGTCGCCGCGCGTCAGAGAAATGTACACAAATACCATAAAAATCAACAGGGCTGGGAGGAAAACTCACCTGAGGATGCGGTAACGACGGGATCTGGCGGCCGGCAGCGAGGAAGAAGCGAAACCACGGCGGTGCAGTGCCTCCGCCTCGAAATCGCCTCCAGTCTCCGTCGAGCAGCAGGACAGAGAGAGGTGAGGTGATAATGAGCAGTTTCCAAAAAAACCTGAAATTATTTTCAGGTAGCACGACTTCCAAAATTCAAAACATGTGAGACCGACAAGTTGGTCCCACCCAATGTACACGTAGGCAACGAGTGGCACGTGGACGGCAGTTAGGGCACATCATGCAGACCCGCCCGCATCGTCCAGACACGCGCATGAATCTCCACGAGCCGCTGCACACGCGCGATGTGGTGCGACACTTCCTCTTATCTTTTCTCATCTATTTATCTATCTATCTACACTATTAAAAAGATTGAGAACGTTCGTCACCTCAAGATTTTCCATCTGCCTTTAAATGACAAGTTTGCCTCTTATGTTTGGACATATTACCTGCCAAGTCAAAATCCCTCCCACCTGTTCGTTTGTTTTTTATACACTTGTGTCATACCAAACACCGCCTTCCCACCTCCTCCGGTCCTCCCAATTGCCCGGATATCTCAAAGAAAACCGTCGTCGCTGTCCTCCGAAATCCACGACACGCCGCCATAGCCCCTGACCCGTACGACGCCTACTTCCATACCAGTGACATGACCACATCTACCCCTCACGCGTGACCCAGAATATGGCGGCAGAGGCTCGCCGACAGGCATCGATGTCGGAAGCATGGCCTGGCTCCGCGCATCTCCGATAGAGCGCACCTACTCTATTTCAGGAGGTCGAGTAGGGAGGCGAGTTGGGGTGGGACTGAGGGCCGTGGAGGAGAGTTATGGACGCGGGGAACCGGCCTAGAATATGGTCCCTCACGCGTGGCCCAGAATATGGCGGTGGAGGCTCGTCGACAGGCATCGACGCCGGAAGCATGGCCTGGCTCCGCGAATTCTGACAGAGCGCACCTACTCTACTTCGGGAGGTCGAGTAGGGCGGCTAGACACACAAGTCAGGGTGGGACTAAGGGGCGTGGAGGAGACATGTGGACGCGGGGAACCGGCCTAGAATATGGCGGTGGAGGCTCGCCGACAGGCATGAACACCGGAGGTGGGTAGTCAGCTCAAGTCCAGGAGACGCGTGCGGTGGCGTTGACCGTGCGTCATCCTTCTGTCGAGAAGAAGCAAGAAGAGAAGGGGAAGAGAGGTGGCGTGGCCAGGAGAAGAGAGAGCAGGGAATTGGCAGTTGTGTGCGTGCTCGTTTCAAGCAGCGGCAGCACATTCGCAAGAAGAGACCAAGCGAGGCGACAAGGACGAGCGGATGTCGTGTAGTAGTTGAGGATAAGGTTGGGCCTTTTGGGCTAGCTGGGATAAGGGGGCTCAACTTTTTTTTATTAATGCCCTTTGGTATATGATTTTTAGGAAAAGAAGAGAAAAAGGTTTCTCTAAACTCTGAAAGGCTCCAGAAAATTTAATTATTTGAAAACGCTGTGACCACATTGTGTAGGTAGACAAGGTGTCCATCCTCCCGACTTGAGGCTCACCTCCGTCTTGCATATGAGTACATATAGTGGATTAAGTGCGCCATACTGTTGTGTATTCAAATAGTGCATAAACTTATGCAGGAAAATTCTTTTTGACAAATGGTTGGCAGCGAGTTCGTTCAAACAATGGCACGTACTCCATCTGTTCTAAAATAGGTTATTTAAATTTGTGTAGAGTCGTACGTATCTCTACATACATAAACTTATAGGAACTCTTCTTGGGTCGCTTGTATAAATAAAAAGGTCTCGAATCCCTTGATCAACAGATCTCGAGCTCGACGTTGTCGACGTCGTCTCACCGTTTTGCTGACCAGAACTTTATGTCCATGTTGCTCGTGTATCCACATATCTCTGTTGATTTTTCAGGCGGATGCGTGCTTGCGGGGCTAACGGGAGAGCGCACTAGGGAGAGGAGGAGGCTGGTGCCCTACCGGCAAGGACAGAAGCAAGGGAAGGCGGCGCGACATGAGGCGGCAGCCGGATTGGAGGCTGTCGCTGGTGGTGGTGGTTCACGGCGTGGGCCAGAGTCGTTTCCTCAACTTGTGAACTGCTCGTGCGTATGCCAGCTATCTGTTGCTGCTGCTTTATCTCTGAAGTCTGAGCTTCATCTGTGGCCTCCCCGCGTCAATTCGTAAATCTGATCTATTGTGATTGCACTGCTACCGCAAGGTGGATTTTGATCGGACCTGGAGTCATGTAGGCGCCACCCTATGGTGAGCTATGTTTGCTATAGAGGCTCACCTTTGGGCCTGTTGTACCTCCGCACTGACGGGGGCCTTGCAACAAAGAGTATTCAGTTTGCGAGAGATGTAGTGGCTAGCGTCTGTTATTTCATGGCATATTTGGTGTACAAAATACATGGGATCCCCCATATCGGTGTTTGAGATGTTTTCCGCCGAGTTGCAAGGATAGAATTTTCATAAAATTAAGGTTAGAGGAAAGTTCAAAATAATCATGTTGACTGAATAGTAGATGATATCTTTAGAATTAAATTGGTTGCGGTAGATTCGTCGCACACAACTTTTGTTCCAATATTTTTTGGATGGTTGTTTCTTGACTGTCAGAAGATATTACGAGGCATGTCACTATCCCTGCGTCCAGTCGCACCGATCCAGTAGATAGACTCACCCCACAAGGCGAAGTTCATGGCGACGGTTCATCCACCCCGTCACAGTGAGCTGCCACCCACTACCCTCCTCCAAAGAGGAGGGAGCCACCGCACCTAGAGCAGACCATGGCTAAGCCAGGGGTTGAGGTAGTCAAGGTAATCGGTAGTGGAGGAATCCTAGGGGCTGGGATGTTAAGTGGCGGCGGCCAGACAGCAACAATGGATCTAAGTAGTGTCAGACGATGGCTATGGCAAGATAGAGTTCCCAGAGTGAGGGAGTACGACGAGATACAAATAAAAAATGAGGAGATTGAGGGGAGAACAAGGCAGACCGTAGCAAGGCGCGAGTAGCTGCGGCACCCAATTTTTGCTTCATGGTACACTGTTAAATGTGTTTGTTGCTATCTAGATGGAGCAAACAATGCCGAGCTCTGCTCCGGCTTGAATTCAGCACCAGTCTGCACTGGATCAGTGGTGGCAATGAATATTGTTGCGCTTTTGCGCTAGACTAAGGTGTATGTATTTAGTTTGTGCTGTTGTGCTAGATCAATGTGAATGTATAAAAGATTTTTTGTACTCTTTATGCATTGTTTAGAAGAAATTTGTTTACTTTCTTTACATTTGTTCAGAGGAACTTTGTGTATTTTTATTGCATTTGTAATGTACGTTGAATTTCGAGTTTTAATTTAGTCTATGTATTCGAAACGAAAATTTGAATAAGTGTCTAAAAATATGCAGTCCAATATTCTCTCCGTGAAAACAACGCGGGTGTGGTTGTGAAAAGTTTAGACTGGCACCACCATCCGGCGTCCAAGGCTACAGGGTACCCTACGGCGGCAGTCAGGATTAACGAGTATATGTGTCACCAGTGCGGTTGTTCTCTTGATTGATTTTCCTGATCCTTCTACTGCTTGCGTTATGTTTAGAAAAAGCCTAAACCGTAATTGAGTTTAGACAAAGTGAATGTAGACACAAACTATTGCGAATAACCGGGCACGGTTCTTGGGTGCGATTATTAGGAACCAACTGGGTGACTGGTTTTGTACACTCTTGTCCAAGTAGAAATAGGAGAAGCGAACACCATTCTAGAGGGACCAGGTTTGATGTTCCTGAACGCTGATTATTGGATCTGATTAGCTCAGTTTGTGAAGATTTTTTCTAATCCAAAGAGAATATACGAAGGGTACTGGTCGACATTGCAAAGGATTTCAACAAACTCAAATGCAGTCATGAGTTTGTACGTGATATACATATCATAAAGTATAAATGTTTTGATCGATATATAATATTTTAACTAATATAGAGAGATTCAAGTTTGGACGGTGGCAACGCATAAGCATTCAGCTAGAATATCTATCTATCTCTATCTCTATCTCTATCTCTACTATTTAAAAAGCACGATTTTCCTCTGTTTCCTCCGGTCGCGGGTTTCGTCAACACTTTTCCATATAAGACCACTTTACCCTCCCACCAAGGAAAACATAGTGGGATTCACCGTGATATAACTTGGGAGAGCAAATTGTGGGTCAAGTTAATGTCATAATTAATGTGGCGATTACAAACACCTAAAAGAAGAGTCCGATTACAATTTGTGGGTCAACTGATTGCGACAATTAATATGTCTACTGATTGCGGTAATTTACAGCTACAAATGTCCTTCAAGGTCTTCAGACGCTGTCTTCAAGAACTGCATCTTGCCGCACCCTCGCGCCGCTCTGCGACAGGCGTCGCAGTCTTCGTCGCTGTCTTCAAAGACTGCATCTCGCCGCACCCTCGCGCCGCTCTGCGACAGGCGTCGTAGTCTTCGCCGCTGTCTTCAAGGACTGCATCTCGCTGCACCCTCGTGCCGCTCTGCGACAGGCGTCTCATTTTTCGCCGTTGTCTTCAAGGACTGCATCTCGCCGCACCCTCGCGCCGCTCTGCGACAAGCGTCGTAGTCTTCGCCGCTGTCTTCAAGGACTGCATCTCGCTGCACCCTCGTGCCGCTTTGCGACAGGCGTCCCATTCTTCGTCGTTGTCTTCAAGGACTGCATCTCGCCGCACCCTCGCGCCGCTCTGCGACAGGCGTCGTAGTCTTCGCCGCTTTCTTGCGCGAGTAGGCCAACAACTGGCTACCCTCCAGCACTTCTCAACACAGTGTGAAGAACCTCCAAACTTGTCGTTGTGGCCTGTCAAGAAACCTGGTGAGTCTCGGCTGCCTAGGTACATTGCCGATGAACTGCTATATATATACTAATCAGTAGGAAATATAAGTTCAGGCTCTAGCATTGCTGAACTGCTATATATATACTAATCAAGAGGAGATTAACAAAACTATATATGTTCAAATACTAATTTGCATGTAGGAAAATATACGTACAGATCATGGCCCATGCATCCATCTCTGTTCTTGTTTTGGTTGATGTCTACATCCTCCACATCTTAGTACATCTTCAGACTCTAACCACTCCTGGGAGGCACCAAAACGATAAAGTAGGAAATGCATATTCAGGCTTAGCATACACACCAGTGAACTACTATCGTTTAGTGCAAACAACAGTAGGAACTGCATATTCAGGCTCTAACTATAAATACTAAGTATATAACCATGTGATCCACCTCATGATTCACCTTATAATGTCTAGACATACCATCTTGTTGACCTCATTGTGTCGAGAGCATATACTTGGACTTTTATGCCTGCTACTGCTAGGCATAAGTAGGTATGTAATTATCTCCAGTTTTAATGCCATATCTAAGATTTCTCTGCATCAAGCATGACCTTCTCTTATCCTACAACGTTTGAATCATACTTATTATGCAACTCTTGTGAAGAATGTGTATCAAACCATGAGATAAAGTAAACATGGATAGTAAATTCCTAAGCTATCTAGCCTTAGAAAGCATACAACGGACTGACGATCCGAAACCTTGCATGACATCAACATCTGAGCTTACATCATTCTTAAGAGTAATAATCAAAGATGTTTCTTGATCTGTTCCAAGAAGCTCCACTATGAAAACTATTGACTGAGTCTAAAACAATGATATCAAACATGGTTCTAGATGTGACATCTCCACTTACCAATTTGATCTCGGGTCATTTTTTAAGATTGCAGATGGATCCGGCGACGCGATTGAGTGAACGTATTCCTTTCAAGGACTTGTCAAACACCATCAACACAAGTAATAACTATGATATATTAGGTGTAAGAGTAACAACTGATGCTCAAGAACTGATGGTGTCTTGTGTTTTATTAGATGTCACCGACAATAGTAATGGAGGGGGACCTACAGATGTGAAAGAACTCAATAGACAACGTGCTTGACGGAGATATGCAGAAATGGATAAAGAAAAGAAGGATGAGATGCTTAGGAAGCGTCGTGAATCCTATCAACAACAAAAAAGCTAAACTACAATGCACGCCTTCTGTTGCAGGCACACAAGAATCGCATGGGGGTCCATCTGCACTCTCTCAAAGCATACCCGATGTTAAAGGTGCAGTTTAACATTCATTCATGTTGACACCAAATCACACAAATTGCAAAAACTATTAGATGCTTAAACACATTCAGCCCAAATTTTGCATGAGTTTTTCTCATATCAAGAATCGCCTCATTCTATTTCTCAATAAAGCAATGTTGAATCCCATCATTGTTCAATTAATGTCATAGATTGCAACTGATCTCTTGGGTTTTAACCAGGAGACACTGCTAGGGACAAGGAAAATGTGGTCCCTGGTAAAAAGGATGCATATCATATGCATCTAATTACATCTCAAGGGCAAGAAAGCATTGTCACTGGTATGAAGGCATCTAATTTTCTAATAAAATGAATGCAACTATCTACTAATTCATGTGTATTGTAGATACATTTGTTAGATTTTTTGTGTAGAAACTATTGTTGGACCTACATCAATCAGTATTCAGACAACACCCATATGTCCAAGTGAGATGAGGAGGCAATGAATTAGGGAACTAAATGCACATATGGATAGCACAGAAAAAGAAGAATCACTCAAGAGAGAACGTGAGCGGAAAAGGGAACGATATTCACAAATGAATACCAATGAGAAAAATGAATTACTAGCAAAAAAACATGCTTCCTATCAACAAAAGATAATGTTAGTAGGTAAGGAAATACTTGCAGGTATTTGGATACCTTGAAAACTGCAAATAAAAAAATTATGTTGCTTAGGGCACATTTAATTTCTCATTGATGATATTTTCACAACTACATGCACAAATTAGTTCTAACCATTATATCATGTCATATTTTTAGATCAAACTGAAGCAAAGTGTGCAAGGGAAAGACTACGTTATGACGATATGACTCCAAAGCAAAAGCGTTCTAAGCAGGCTCTCAAAGACTCACGACGCAACAGTCTGAGTAAAGAATCCATAGCCATGGAGAACCCGTGTTGGACCCCAGAGGTTGTTCATACCCCTGGTCCTCAAGGTTCCATACCGACATGTGATTGGCATATCCCCGATTTCGGCAGAACCCCTATTTATATCCAACCTACTATAGAGAAAATGTCAGGGGAGGTGACCCCTAACATGGATGTTAGTAATATATCAGTGAGAAAACATGTAACACCTGGAGAACGGCATGCGTTGCTAGGTCTCCGAAATGAAGCATTCTATGCAAAATGTAAGAAGCATGCATTCCCATCTATGACCATGGAAAATGGTACCGATACGCCAACACAATCATCCATCCTTAACATTGGTAATTTTCATAATTTTATTTTTCTTATGCTCTGAATAAGTCGTTAACGGTTGTAGTGACCATACTTACATGCTGTGTACATGACCTGTACCCAGAAACTATGCTTCCAACGCCTGAGATTGTTCAAAAACATCCAACTCACTCACCAGCCGGTGATGTCGGTAATTATGCGATTGCATCAGTAGATGAAAATCCATCTATCACCATGGAAAATGGTACTGACACGCCAAGGCAATCATCCATCCTTAACTGTGGTAATTTCCATCTCTTCATTTTTCTTTGCTCTAATTAAGTCGACAACGGTTGTAATTACCACACTTTCATGCTGTGCGCAGAAACTACGCCTTCAACGCCCGAGATTGTTCAAAAACACCAAGGACACTCACCATCCAATGATGATGGTAATTATTTACCACATATTCATTCCATGCTTGTTTGAAACAGTTTCTCAAAAAAATTATATACTACAGGCGAGGACGAGGGTGTCATATTGGAAGAAGACTCCAAAGATGAGGAAGGTTACATGTTTGCTGGACAAGGTAATTTGGTCATATTTTAGACCTATCGTGCACATATTTCATATAATTATATTATGACTAATGTTGTTATCCACCATTTCAGAAGATAGTGTCGATGAGGATGTATTAACAGATGAAGGAGATGATGGGTCTGCTTCGGTTCCAAACGGTCCAGATCCATATGACATGGTCTATAGCAAAATACCAACTGCTACGCACATGCTGAAACCTGTTCCCAACTGCATACATAAACAGTGTGGTGCATAGATGTTCGAGTATGAGCCACCAGGGTTTTGCTGTCGTAATGGGAAGATCAAGCTAGCCAACACGGTTACACTACCCGATCTCAAAAGGCTTTGGATGAGTGAAGATTCTGATGCTAGGCATTTCCGTGATAACATAAGGTTTTTCAATAGACATTTATCTTTCACCTCACTATAATGTAACCTTGATGGTGATACCACTAACACATCAAAGCATCCTATCTACACATTTCATGCTCATGGCCAAATGTACGACAACATAAGTTCATTTGGCAGACAAGATGGTCACTTTTGCAGGTCACTGACAATATTGTTAAAGTTCTAAAAGAAACCACCACCGTGAGCTTTAAGGTGCGACATAATAAACCGAAGAGAGCAAACACAAAGGTTACCCCTGAAGGTAATTAGTTTTACTCTGTTTATTTTTTTCTTTTTGGTGTATTATATTTTACCTAACTTATCTTGCACAATTATATATCGTGACAGATTACGTATGCACCGCTGGAGATATTGCTACTATTGAATCAGTCAGGTCCACACCTGAAAAAACTAAGTTTGTGGACATCGGTGATGAGGAACTGTCTAATGATGACTTGGCATGTCTTACGCGTAACGATGGATTTTTGCACGACGGGGTAAGTGAACAGCAAAAAGACCACTACTTACACATTAACGTCCGAAAAATTATAGCGAACTTAACTTTATTTTATAACTCTAATTGTAGGTGTTAAATGGGTACATATATTATATGACTGCATGTGATCATCTATTGGATAGATCGGATGGAAACGTCTGTAGCACCCCGGTAAAACCACTACTACAATATCGTTGTGTTTTGTCTTTATGCATCACCATGATCGGATGCTCATGTCATCATGCCACATTGAATTTGAGCATCGTCATGTCATCCTGCATTTTGTTTGCCTAAAACTATTTTCTAAAATCCTATATTTGTTTTCTAAATATCCCCTGTCTTTATTTCAAATTAAAACCCCGGCCTCTTTCGGATATTTTGTTTGTCCAAAAACTATTTACAAAAGTATATTTAAAAATAAAATAAAAGTTTACATTATTTTTGGGGGAGGCAGCCGGCCAGGCCCAAAGCCCGACCGGCCAGAACACCTACTACCCGGTCCAAAACCACCTAACCCTCTAGACCAAACCCTAACCTAAAAATCTGCCTAACACCTACCCAATACCCCCGCCGCCGCTGCAACACACGCGTGCGCGTGCGACGCAGCAAGCAAAGCCACACACACCCAGCGACGCACGCGGTGTACCGCACCACCCCGCGACACGCTAAACCGCAAGCGCGCCCTGCTCGCCCCTGGTCCACCCCAGAGATGCCACCTACCCCATCGCGACGTGTACGCCACTACACCTCGTTCCGTCGTACCACCCTGGCCCTACCACTCCGCTCCCGCACACCAGATCCTCTCTCTCCCCGTGTTTTCCTCTCCTTCCTCTTTTTCTGCCGCCAACCTCCCCTAGGCCTTCCTTGTCGCTCGACCCTCCATGGCGCCGCCGCTCTCTCTCCCTGGTCCCCTGCCTCTGGAGCCCCGCCACTGGTCTTATCCCTTCCGAGCGCCCCTTCCTCCCCGTCTGCAGCCGCCGCCGCCAGCGTCCCGTGGCTAGGTCTCCTCTGCGCTCCACCGCGACACCTCTGCCCCGCGCCTCCTCTCTGCGCGCCGCACCCCCCGCCTCCTCGTCGCCCGGTCCGGGTTCGCCGCCTCCTCACTAGGCGTCGCCCGCGCGCGGACGGCTCCATCCCGCCGGTCTCCCTCTGCGGCCTACCTCACTGCTCTGCAACCTCGTGTCGCCGCTGTCGGCCTCGCCCGCTGCGGTCCCATCTCCTTTGTTGCCAGGGCACCACCCCTCTGCTCTAACCTCCTCGTGTTCCCCGGTTGCGGCTTCCTCGGGCCACCACCTCTAGATCCCCTCGCGAGCACCGTTCCTTCGCCTCCCTTCGTGCAGGCCAGCATCCTAGGCAGCCTCGGGCTGCACCCCTATGTTCCGCGCGTGGAAGCCGCATGAGTATCCCTATTGTTGCAGGTCGTTTGATTTCTGCGGGCAGTATCTTGTCACCAACCGTTCCTTGTCCTGCATGTGAGGGTCCGATCCTCTGAAGCATCTCCTATGGCAAAATCATATCACGATGTCGCCAAGATCTTCCAAGGACAGATCAACGCCAAGTTTCACCAAGACCGTCCTCGCCTACCACCGCAAGATCTTTCGGAGTTATCGTCACCCGAAGGCCACCGACACAAGTTCCATGTCACGGAACGACAAGTAGTCCTTCATGGACCCTGAAGACCGATCCCGGATCCGAAGAACCTCTGACGCGGACGCCAAGACCCCGTTCACGGAGGCGAATTTTGGACCCGAAGACCACCAAGCTCTCCGACCCGGAGTCCGGAGATGCCAAGACCCCGGACGCCAAGATCTCCTCACAGATCCTGGAGCCCCGTTCCCGGAGTCCGAAGACCGATCCGCCAAGCCCAAACTCCATCAAACCTTCGGAACCCCAAGATCTTTGACCCTAGATGTGTGACCCCTACATATCCCTATTTTATAAATGATATATATAATTGTTGCATACTAAACTGTTCATGCTTGCATCTCATCATGGGGTTTGGGGGCATTATGTCGATTCATCTAATAATTAAATATGGAGACCATATGCGGAATAATCTATCCTATATTGCCTCCGTTTAAATTTGTGTAGAGAACCGATTCCATGTTTTGTCTTGTTAATGCAACATTTAAATTGCGGGGTATCTAAATAACATGAACCTTATAATTAATTGTCGGGACCGTGGTTCCGCTTAATATTGCCTAGTTGCATCGCATCCTTGCCATGCCATACATCATACCCGCATCATGCCCGATCTTCTACCATAGTATTAAATAGTGCATCCGGCGTTTCTTTAGTGTTTGCTTCTTCGCGGATTAGGCCCTTGAGTTGATGCGAGTATCGACAAGTTCTTCGGATATGTACCTTTAGAAGTGTTTTCCAGGCGAGGATTCTCCCCCTTTCTACCTATTTTGCATTTATAGTCTTTATTTCCTCCTGTTGATCTATTGCTATCCGTGTCGCGATGCTTTAGTGTTCCGTACCAGATCTATTCCATGCAGCCTTTATATTGCCTTGGACACCTCCTATTACCTATTGTTTGGTAGATAGATGGTCTTGCGAGTCATAGTCACTTGCTCAGGTGTGATCCCGTATCGTGAAGTACCACACAGTTGTTGGAATGTTGTCATATGCTTTACGGTGGAGAGGATCATGACTTTAAATACAACTATTAAATTGCTGGGATAACTAATGAAAGAGGCACCGGTGGGCAATATATGCTATTTGGTTTTTATGTCCACTTGTGTCCCGTAGGCCCCGAGTACTTGATACCTGTTCCTTGATTATTCGCACTATCCACATCCCGGAGACTCTATGAATCCCCCTTAGCCAGATCTTGATTCATTTCTTATTTCTTAGGGCCACAAGTAGTTTGGGGCTTTATTACTATCATGTACTTATGCCATGCTTACTGCTTTATTTACGATTGTGCGTGGAGCACCTGTACTGTTTTGGAACGTGGAATGTTTTCGCGGTATCGACAAGCCCAGTCACACTTTTGGGTTCCTAGTCATTTACAGCCATTGTCACAAACCCTGGGTCCGTCTCGGAGCCGGCCAACTTCGTTGCGGGTAGCTTAGTGGGGTGGCCCCCTGAAATGTTTTATGAATCCTATGATTGCTTTGTCGTGAAAGCCTCGTTGGGTTTTGATTTGGTTTTTCCGAGGTTGGTCGTGTGTGTGTTGCTATTTGTGCACCCCTGCAGGGTAAATCTTTCTGAAACCCGTGTCCGCGGTTATGGATGACTTGGAGCACAGTATCTCGATCATAGACAAGCATAACTAAAGTAGTGCTATAAATTTAACTTAATATGTGACTAGTAATCAGCTTCACTACAATGGAATGGATAATAAAAGTGCCAACAACTGGTGGAACTGGGATGTATCGTGTCATGTTATACCTGCCTAGTAAGTATCGCAACTCCAATGGAATGAAATAAAAGTGCCAACAACTGCTGGGTTTGGGATGTCACATGCTAATTGTATCTGACTAGTAAGTACTGCAACTACAACTGAATGGTTAACTAAAATTGCCCACTACTTATGCTATCAGGATGACCCATGCTATCTATATCTGACTAGTAAGTGCTTCAACTATAATGGAATGAATAAAACTGCCAACTGTGTGAGTTCCTCGGCCTAACTTCCTCGATTGGTCTCGAGGGGGAAATACCAGGATGGGTATGATTGGTGTTACTATCAGGTTGGATCCGAATAAGTCTTTCTTATCCCTCTCTAATAGCCGACAGATGTATCGAGTCTCTATAGGTTGTTAGTGCATGATGCGCTGCCGCTTCAGCCCACCATACCTATGTAGGCGAGAGCCGCTGAATTCTAGCATCGCCGTGTACTGGCCTCAGTACTGACGCTCCTCTTTTTCCTTCGCCCTTTGTCGGCACCCCCTTTTGTTTTAGCAGGTTTGTGATCGACGTCGTTAGCAGGGTTACCCTTCCGGCTTGGCCTGGGCAGGGTTATGGATGCCATTGGTTATTCTTCAGGGCTCTTAGCTCCATTTGCATCTTGTCCGTAGTCAGACGCTCTATCGTTTTCAAGGTAAATTGGATCTTTGTATTGTATATCTGTATTCTTGTCTCAGTGAGTCGTTGCTGTAGATATATATGTTTCTGTGAGTTCCATCATGGACTATTGTGTAATGTTATTACTTCATTTTCCACCCGCACGCAAGTGCCTGGTGGGCATCTTTGAATCTTTTCTATGCGGGTTTGGCGGGGATCGCTAAAATCTGCATTAGGGCCGATTCGAGGGTGTTACAGAGTGCTATCAGAGCTCAACAGTTGCGATACCCCACTAGTCCAGCCTTTAGGATAACCTAGCTAACGGCCGATGTAGAGTATCAAACAATTTTGCAAAATTGGTTGGATAGATCTGATTAGGTCTGATTTTACTCCTTACCCCTATGATATTCTCCTCTTACCTCTGCGTGTTTTGAATCTGCTCTCTCATCTTTTCTTGAAGTACAGGAATTCTCGTGGTTGGGTTTTCGTCGTACCTTCAGGGTTTCGCTTCCTCCTTTGGTAACGGTGCTTCTGCATCTGGTCTTCATGCTATCTGAGGAATCCTTCATCTGTTGGACTTCTCTTTGTTCCTTCTTGTGCCTTCCGGTGATTTCCAACACGACGACCTCATCTACATCAGATCCGATGAAACCCTGCATCACTCCTTTGTTTTCGAACTTCGTTTGTCGAGCTCTTCAGTCTAAATTCTGAGAGTTAGTTGCATAATTCTTTTATTCGTGTATAGAGTAATGCTTTGAGTGCGGGATGGAGTCGCGACCATACCACTACTCTTATCATTCGCTTCTATACATTTAATGGATGGATCGATGCAATCTTTACTCCTTCCATTGAAGTTAGAGGTGGCCTTATCTTTTGAGACCTTTACCTTCATCCTTGTTTCTCTGGAGTGTTCTCTCGACGAACGTGAGCAGCGACCATTGTTAGTGGTGTCGCGAGGATCTACACGAAGCGATAAGAGTCTGACCATCATCCTTCTTCCCCGTACCATGAGGTGGATCTCGAGGGCGAGATCCATTGTTAGTGGTGTCGAATTGTAGCACCCCGGTAAAACCACTACTAGAAAATCGTTGTATTTTATCTTTATGCATCACCATGATCGCATGCTCATGTCATCATGCCACATTGAATTTGAGCATCGTCATGTCATCCTGCATTTTATTTGCCTAAAACTATTTTCTAAAAGCCTATATTTGTTTTCTAAATATCCCCTGTCTTTATTTCAAATTAAAACCTCGGCCCCTTCCGGATATTTTGTTTGTCCAAAAACTATTTACAAAAGTATATTTAAAAATAAAATAAAAGTTTACATTATTTTTCGGGGAGGCAGCCGGCCAGGCCCAAAGCCCAACCGGCCAGACCACCTACTACCCGGTCCAAAACCACCTAACCCTCTAGACCAAACCCTAACCTAAAAATCTGCCTAACACCTACCCAATACCCCCGCCATCGCCGCAACACACGCGCGCGCGTGCGACGCAGCAAGCAAAGCCACACACACCCAGCGACGCACGCGGTGTACTACACCACCCCGCGACACGCTAAACCGCAAGTGCGCCCTGCTCGCCCTTGGCCCACCCCAGAGATGCCACCTACCCCATCGCGACGCGTACGCCACTCCACCTCATTCTGTCATACCACCCTGGCCCCACCACTCCGCTCCCGCAGGCCAGATCCTCTCTCTCCCCGTGTTTTCCTCTCCTTCCTCTTTTTTCGCTGCCAACCTCCCCTAGGCCTTCCTTGTCGCTCGACCCGCCATGGCGCCGCCGCTCTCTCTCCGTGGTCCCCCGCCTCTGGAGCCCCGCCACCGGTCTTCTCCCTGCCGAGCGCCCCTTCCTCCCCGTCTGTAGCCGCCGCCGCTAACGCTCCGTGGACAGGTCTCCTCTGTGCTCCACCGCGATGCCTCTGCCCCGCTCCTCCTCTCTGCGCCGCACACGCCCCCTGCCTCCTCGTCGCCCGGTCCGGGTTCGCCGCCTCCTCTCTAGGCGTCGCCCGCGCGCGGACGGCTCCGTCCCGCCGGTCTCCCTCTGCGGCCTACCTCACTGCTCTGCAACCTCGTGTTGCCGCTGTCGGCCTCGCCCGCTGCGGTCCCATCTCCTTCGTCGCCAGGGCGCCGCCCCTCTGCTCTAACCTCCTCGTGTTCCCCGGCCACGGCCTCCTCGGGCTGCCACCTCCAGATCCCCTCGTGAGCACCGTTCCTTCGCCTCCCTTCGTTCAGGCCAGCATCCTAGGCCGCCTCGGGCTGCACCCCTGTGTTCCGCGTGTGGAAGCCACATGAGTATCCCTGTTGTTGTAGGTCGTTTGATTTCTGCGTCCAACATCTTGTCACCAACCGTTCCTTGTCCTGCATGTGAGGGTCCGATCCTCTGAAGCATCTCCCGTGGCAAAACCATATCATGATGCCGCCAAGATCTTCCAATGATAGATCAACGCCAAGTTTTGCCAAGACCGTCCTCGCCTACCACCGCAAGATCTTTCGGAGTTATCGTCACCCGAAGGCCACCGACACAAGTTCCATGTCACGGAACGACAAGTAGTCCTTCATGGACCCTGAAGACCGATCTCGGATCCGAAGAACCTCCGACGCGGACGCCAAGACCCCGTTCACGGAGGCGAATTTCGGACCCGAAGACCACCAATCTCTCCGACCCGAAGTCCGAAGACGCCGAGACCCTGGACGCCAAGATCTCCTCACAGATCCTGGAGCCCCGTTCTCGGAGTCCGAAGACTGATCCGCCAAGCCCGAACTCCATCAAACCTTCCGAACCCCAAGATCTTCGACCCTAGATGTGTGAGACCTATCCCTATTTTATAAATGCTATATATAATTGTTGCATATTAAATTGTTCATGCTTGCATCTCATCATGGGGTTTTGGGGCATTATGTCGATTCATCTAATAATTAAATATGGAGACCATATGCGGAATAATCTATCCTATATTGCCTCCATTTAAATTTGTGTAGAGAATCGATGTCATGTTTTGTCTTGTTAATGCAACATTTAAATTGCGGGGTATCTAAATAACATGAACCTTATAATTAATTGTCGGGACCATGGTTCCGCTTAATATTGCCTAGTTGCATCGCATCCTTGCCATGCCATACATCATACCCGCATCATGCCCGATCTTCTACCATAGTATTAAATAGTGCATCCTGTGTTTCTTTTAGTGTTTGCTTCTTCGCTGATTAGGCCCTTGAGTTGATGCGAGTATCGACAAGTTCTTCGGATATGTACCTTCAGAAGTGTTTCCCAGGTGAGCATTCTCCCCCTTTCTACCTATTTTTCATTTATAGTCTTTATTTCCTCTTGTTGATCTATTGATATCCATGTCGCGATGCTTTAGTGTTCCGTACCAGATGTATTCCGTGCAGCCTTTATATTGCCTTAGACACCTCCTATTACCTGTTGTTTGGTAGATAGATGGTCTTGCGAGTCGTAGTTGCTTGCTCAGGTGTGATCCCGTGTCGTGAAGTACCACACAGTTGTTGGAATGTTGTCCACTTGTGTCTCGTGTCGTGAGGATCATGACTTTAAATACAACTATTAAATTGCTGGGATAACTAATGAAAGAGGCACCGGTGGGCAATATATGCTATGTGGTTTTTATGTCCACTTGTGTCCCGTAGGCCCCGAGTACTTGATACCTATTCCTTGATTATTCGCACTATCCATATCCGGGAGACTCTATAAATCCCCCTTAGCCAGATCTTGATTCATTTCTTATTTCTTGGGGCCACAAGTAGTTTGGGCTTTATTACTATCCTGTACTTATGCCATGCTTAGTGCTTTATTTACGATTGTGCGTGGAGCACCTGTACTGTTTTGGAACGTGGAATGTTTTCGTGGTATCGACAAGCCCAGTCACACTTTCGGGTTCCCAGTCTGTTACAGCCATTGTCACAAACCCTGGTCCATCTCGGAGCCGGCCAACTTCGTTGCGGGTAGCTTAGTGGGGTGGCCCCCTGAAATGTTTTATGAATCCTGTGATTGCTTTGTCGTGAAAGCCTCGTTGGGTTTTGATTTGGTTTTTCCGAGGTTGATCGTGTGTGTGTTGCTATTTGTGCACCCCTGCAGGGTAAATCTTTCTGAAACCCATGTCCGCGGTTATGGACGACTTGGAGCACAGTATCTCGATCATAGACAAGCATAACTAAAGTAGTGCTATAAATTTGACTTAATATGTGACTAGTAATCAGCTTCACTATAATGGAATGGATAATAAAAGTGCCAACAACTGGTGGAACTGGGATGTATCGTGTCATGTTATACCTGCCTAGTAAGTATTGCAACTCCAATAGAATTAAATAAAAGTGCCAACAACTGCTAGGTTTGGGATGGCACATGCTAATTGTATCTGACTAGTAAGTACTGCAACTACAACTTAATGGTTAACTAAAACTACCCACTACTTATGCTATCAGGATGACCCATGCTATCTATATCTAACTAGTAAGTGCTTCAACTATAATGGAATGAATAAAACTGCCAACTGTGTGAGTTCCTTGGTCTGACTTCCTCGTTTGGTCTCGAGGGGGAAATACCAAGATGGGTATGATTGGTGTTACTATCAGGTTGGATCCAGATAGGTCTTTCTTATCTCTCTCTAATAGCCGACAGATGTATCAAGTCTCTATAGGTTGTTTAGTGCATGCTACGCTGCCGCTTCAGCCCACCATACCTATGTAGGCGAGAGCCGCCGAATTCTAGCCTCGCCGTGTACTGGCCTCAGTACTGACGCTCCTCTTTTTCCTTCGCCCTTTGTCGGCACCCCCTTTTGTTTTAGCAGGTTTGCGATCGATGTCATTAGCAGGGTTACCCTTCCGGCTTGGCCTGGGTAGGGTTATGGATGCCATTGGTTATTCTTCAGGGCTCTTAGCTCCATTTCCATCTTATCCATAGTCGGACGCTCTATCGTTTTCAAGGTGAATTGGATCTTTGTATTGTATATCTGTATTCTTGACTCAGTGAGTCGTTGCTATAGATATATATGTTTATGTGGGTTCCATCGTGGACTATTGTGTAATGTTATTACTTCGTTTTCCACTCGCACGCAAGTGCCTGGTGGGCATCTTTGAATTGTTTCTATGCGGGTTTGGCGGGGATCGCTAAAATCTGCATAGGACCGATTCGAGGGTGTTACAACGTCTATCTTGACAACACTTATGTCTCTGCTGTCTTAAAACAAGGCAAATCACAACATCATTGTATCATAAAATGGTTGCATCTTTATTTGAAGCATGATATGGTCAGAGTTAACTCACTACGTATGCATCTCATTAATATGTTTTGAACATGTCAATAGAGATTAATTTTTTAATATAATATATTTACTTCAGGTCCTCCTACCAATAAACATTAATAACACACCATTGGTACTTAGCATTCATCAATTCAAAAAAAAAATTGATCCAAGTATTGGACTCGTTCGGTGCTGGAATGAGTCAAAGTGATCTTAATCTTGTAGTAAATGTCTTATAATTTTGATTTCCTTATGGCATTATGTTTGCCACAGTATCTAATAGTCTTTTCTCATATATTAGTTGTAGAGACTTGAGAAGCATCTGAATTTCGCATCTGATTTAAAGGACTTTGACATGGGCAAAAAGTGGCAGGATCAATGTTACAACATGGCCAATAGTCGAACATTTCCAAGAAGAAGTGCAAATCGATGGGTATATTGAACACTCATTCGAATCTTATTAACTTTTAAAAATGGTTTAGTAGATCAATTGCATTATTTACTTCCATTTGTCTATATGAGGTTAAATTAGTGTCATGTAAACATGTAGCGTGTCATGTGGGTTGTTTATGCTTAATTATATGGAATATTGGACTGGCGATGTGTTGTCTGATCCTGTTAACCAGGTATGTCATTTTTGTTCATGATAAAACATTAGTATTTGCTTACACCTTAATTAAATTTTTTTAATACTATTTTGCAGGAGGATATGAAAGAGTTTCGTCGAAAATTAGTCGTTCTATTGATAGAGTCAGAATAAAAGGAAAACCAGTATACTATTGTCCTAGTATTGAAAAGAATGTGACTGATTCTGATTGTATGATCGTGGAGGGGCCAAAGCGACTAGATTTACCCGATGTAGCTAAAAACAAACATCCTCTTCCAGTCCACATAATGCCCACAAACCCACGCAGATTAGTCGAAGAGCTTTGGAAACACATCTTGTCCATTAGAGATGCCAATTGTTTGGAGTAAGTAACATGTTAAGTTTTTTCCCCTAATACGCATTGTTATGATTTTTTCATTCTTACCATTTTTTTCTTATAGGTAGGAATGGGTGCGGATCTCTAAACCATACCCAATAGGCTTGAATTTTAAGAAAATTCAGGATATACTTAGGATGGACAATCCTATGGACAATGAATGTTTTAACTTGGCTATACACATAGTGGCATGCGATGAGATCCTACAGATGCTAGAAGGTATGCACTACATGGATTTGTATTTTTGTGTAAGTTACTATAATCTTGCAATTTTATTGTTATCACTATGTTTATAAACTTTTTTTCTAGACTGCGATGGTCGATTCCACACGGCGTCAGAAATGGCGCAAAAAGTCAAATATCTCCAGCCTCTCGCAGCGTTGCTTGAAAGTTGACCTGGCACAGACTACAAACTCTCTTCACACAAATTGGTAAAGATGTTTCACTTGTCCATCATTGTCCAGTCATATGTGTTTCTAATGGTTGTCCATTTGAAGGTTTTGCTTCCTTATACATCCATGGGACATTTTACTTTATTCTCCATCGATAAGCATGACTCTTTTGTATCTGTTTTTGATCCTCTATCCGTATTGCCATCGTCAGAGAGCGAAATACGTCGCTCTCACAAAATGCAATTAAATTTACAAAGAACTGGAATCTACCTAAGTGAAACACTCGGATTAGCACAACCAGGTTGTGATGACGATATATTTTCATGGCCACGTAGATCACCAGTTGGTATTTCAGAAAGTCCAGACATGTAAATATCTCTTAAAATAAGTTCAAGTGTTTTTTATTTTACTATTCAATAAAATATAATAATGAGGCATTTATGTACAGGAATACGTCTGGTTATTTTATCTTTTACATTATACTCTCATGGAATGGTAGAGAATTGGTTCATCCAATATGCACGATGGGTGTAGTACCTCGTATATATTTATATTTTCCACATAAAATACTCAGACTAATGACCCGCATTGTTTATGCAGAATGTTTTTGAATTAAGAAAGAAATTTTTGGTGCACTTGCTCAAGTACCGTGAAAACGAAGTAGAAGAGAATATCTCTAACATTGCGCGACAATATCTAATAAGTATCAAGGAGTAGATATTATTGTATTAGTTAAATTGGTCTGAGTGTTTATTTTATATTTGAATGATATCAAATTATATTTGTTATCGAAGGGTATTTCAAATATGTGGAATACTATGGGCTTCGAATATCTTATAGCTTTTTTCCATACGTGTGACTTTGCATGTACTTTATTGATATATGCAATACTAATTGTGAAGCCGTAGCAACGCACGGGCACTCATACTAGTATACTATTAAAAGATTGACGTCGTTCGTCATCCTAAAATTTTCCGTCTACCACTTTTTAGACGCTTTTGCCCCTGGCAGTTTGGACATATTACAACATGTGCCACCGCATAGTCGTCTTCACACCGCGAGGGGAAACGGAGGATTGGATTGGAGAGCTGCCTCTTCCACAACGCCTTCTTGCGCCGCCCCCGATGCCGACCCGCCTACCCAGCGCACCCCCCACTCGCCGCAAACTATCGCCGTCCAGCACCGAGAGCGCTCCCTCCACCGGTCGAAACCTCGATCCGTCGCCATATCTGTTCGTGCGCCGCCACCTCTCTGTGCCCCGCCCCCTACCACGCTCAGCAGTGGCCGACCCTAGAGAGGATGACGGTTGGGCGCCGGGAGGTGCCGCATGGAGGGCCAGCGAGCGGCAACCCTCTATCCCAGCGAGCCTCGACCGCCAGCCAGGCCACGCCGTTGGCAGGCACCTGCTGCAGCTTCCGGCGCGGGTAAATCTCCCGCCGATCACCACCTCCCGCGTCGGTGGCCTCAGTCGCCGCCGCCTCGAGCTCCGTGCCCTAGTCGTCCTAACGCCGGCCGAACCTACCAGCGCCGACCCGACTATCCCTTACCGTGCGCCACAGTAATGGCTTGCCTCCACGCTCGACCAGGGGCGACTCCAATCGGCTGAGCAGAAGCTCATTTTCCTCCCCAGCTACCGCCCATCGACGTTGTCCTCACCTTGAGCCGCCTCTGGCCGCTCGATCTGTCGCCGTACCCGGCGGCCGCCTACGCCTCTGCTCCCTAGGAAGCCAACCCCTGTCGCGGCCGAGGAGTGAGGATGGGTTATTCCCCTCCCGGTCGATATGTTCGTCATGTCAATCCCCATCAACAGGTAGCAGTCTACTCTCATACTAGGACTCTCGGTGATTTGCTAGGCTTTGGTTACTTAGAACCTGAATTGATCGTCCTTATCAATTTATCTTTAATACATCAATTGATGTACCCAGCTAAAAAGAAAGTTAGCGCGTATATAGATCCAATATCTTCTTCTGATCTTCACGTATGTGCTATACAAATATCATTTTGTTGGTACGTTGTAATCTAAAATTTAGCTATTCAGGCTGTCCACATGTTACTGACAAATACAATTATCTAGATGAGAAGATTTCATCGTACTATTACTGAAAATCATTAGCTTTCCATGACCCCGGAGATTTTTACTCTTATTAGCTATGCTTATTAACTGATCCATCGGAGTCATGTTACTGTCTCTCGAATAGTGCAAATATTGCATCTGTACTTAATTGGCGACCACATATAAGATCGCAAAGAAGCTTATAATCTTATGTTGTCCCTCATCCATCTGTCAGCTTTTTAATCAAATAAGTTTATTTTAGTGGAATTAAATAGAGAAAATTGTCATGCTAAGTCAAACATGTGAGCACACTTTCTGCTTTCCCTCTTGATGCGAGACATATTTACTAGGGTAACAAGGTAAAACATTAGAAATCATTACTTTCATTATCTGTTTTGTGTCTTTTATATATTTTCAATTATTACATCATGTCTTTCTACTCTAACAGAGAGCTAACTATTGTTCCAAAATTGTGGTAGTTACAACTGCAGTAAAAATACTGCATGAGTGAGCATAAAAAATAACAGGTGTGGCTATCATGGTGCGGGAATGAGGACGGCGAGGGTGCAGGGCTAGGTTAGTTCATCCCTGACTAAGCATCGTTGGAGCAAGGGAGGAGGGCACAGTCAGCGTTGTGGAAGGAGCATGTCGACGACACAAACCCGTCAAAAAATGCACAAATCGGGCAATGTTGGACTAAGGACTAACAACCCGTGGCAACACATGTGCTCTTTGCTATCAGCTTGAGACAGATAGAAAACAAGATTCGTTGGTATTGCTACAAATTTGAGATGGACTTGACGGTGTTGGTACTAATCTGGAATATACATATATAGTTGGAAATTGTTGATCGCTGTGGATGCATTTAGTTGTCAATTTGATTGGAGTCTACTTAGTAATGTTGAACCTTCGTCCATTGTTACTACTCTACACAATGCTGTAGTTTATCGCTGAGCATATTCTGGCAGAGATTTAAATGGTCCGGGTGTCTAATGTTTGAGGTGTCTGCCATGCAACAAAGTATAGCAGCATATGTAGAAAAAGTGTCTGTCATGTTGTAGATTCTCTTAAGATCGAGGGGAAGAATTAGTATATGGTCCAGATCAATATCAAAGTGTGCTGAATAAAATGTATCTTACAATTAGTAATGTAGATCAAAGTTGAGAAGATTTATGTAATTCAGTTTTTAACCTTCTCTTGAATTGTGCTTCATGTTTGAAAATTACAGCTGGATATGCACTACAAGTGAAGGAAGATCCATGTCTCCTCGGATCAGTGAATTTATTAAGAGAAACAATACCAACCCAAGAGTTAGCTTGTAAATAATCCTTGAGAAATTATCATTCAGTTGTGGAGGTCTGCTATTACTTTTAATCTTTTAGGCTTTTAAAAAAAGTTTAAGGGATTAATTTACTATCCATATTTTTAATCTAAATTTGTATAAGCGTAGCACGAGCATTTCGCTATTTAGCTAAAATAGTTTTACTAACAGTGGTAGCGCATGAGCATTCAGCTAGTACTATTAAAAAGATTGAGGACGTTCATCGCATCAGTATTTTCCCTCTGCCAGTTTATTGGACCCTTTTGTCCCTGCTTGTTTGGTGGTATTACATGTATAGCCACCGCTGAGTGCAAACTCGACGGCAGTCAATCCTCCCAACGATTGCCTTTTCACCCCGAGCGAGGATGGATCCCGTGATCCAGAATCCCGAGCCAGCGCTCCGGGACGGCCGGCTGACGGTGGCGGGATAACTGTACAGAGGCTCCGGGAGAGAGGAGGGATGTGGAAGGTGCGTATGCTCACCGGGATCACGGTAGTATGTTCAGCTGCGTCAGGGAAGCACAGGGAAGATGGAATCGATGGTGTCAGCGCTCGGCCGGAGGTGAAGATGATTCGCTCGATTCTGTGCATCCAACCTCAATTCCTTCAAGGATTAATAGGATGGAGGCGAGGCGGAGCTCCTGGACACGGCAGCTTGTCCCGGGGAGGTTTGCAGCAATGGCGCGGAGCGAGTGGCGGCGGCGACCCTGACCTGAGCGGCGGCTACAACCAACGACCTCCCGCCGTCGTGCGGCGACGACCAGGTCCTGAGCGGTGGAGGCAGCTGAGACTCAGCGCAGCAAGGTGCCAGCTCTGCTGTTTCATTCTGGAGTGTGAGTTCTCCGGTCGAATGCGTCGTGTGCAGGGTGTCTGACTGCTCAGGTTCTACTATGAGGCTTACCTGCAGATGCACATGTTCTATAGCCGCGCGCACTTCTTCCTCTTCCTCATGTAGTGGACCGACTGCAGACTCTCTCAGCGTGCTCGGATTCCTCAGAGTCCTCGTTCTACAAGTTTCTGTCAAGTCGATTGGGTTAGAAGATATTGTTTGGTTCACACAAGGCCGCCAGGCAGCACGCAAGCTGGCCTGTTCTTGCATATTCTGGCTATGCTTCCATCTAGATGCGTAGAGTTCCTCTTGTCTGAATCTTACTTTATAGTGGAAGAAATACGCCTTCCTGGTTGTTTAGTACATCAGCCTACCAGGGGATGTAATACACTTGTTACTCGTCAGACTCTTGACCCAATTATCAGAGAAACCTTCTTTATTTCAGTTGCTTTGGGAATCTGTATTCAAAGTACCCTGCAAGCTGCAATGAGCTAGATCATCCATTTGTGTAGCTAGAAATGTGCAGCTGAGTAGGATGGAAAATGTGATACTATCCTTGTGCTTGCTTTTCTGGTCCATCGTTTGCCACGTATTTGAATGACCCTACAGTCCCTGATGTTCATCCAGCAAAAAAAAGAATCCATCAAAGGAGTCGTGCTTGCCCAACTGTAGCCAAGCTGTCTGCATCAAGCGATATCTTCATTGGTGAGAACCAGAACCGGATCCCTTTAACTAGCATGTTGAATCACATCAGATATGTTTTATCTAATGCGAGTTTCAATTTTTTTTGTCTTATTAAGTGCTCGACGCCTGACAGTATAGCGTTCTGCTCAAAAGGCTGGTTATTAATTGATTTCAAGTGCAAAGGTGAAACCTAATATATATATTTGAGTGATAAAAATTACAATGTCTTTGAGACTATGAACAATATTGTTTAATAGGAAGGGATGGTACCTGCTGGTACTACACATAGTTGCCTGAAATCCGGGTCTAGGAACGGGCCCAGCGAACAAGGGTCGACAAGGGCTATACATCTCCGGGACACCAATTTGGTACGTGGGTCACGATCCACATAAATTTGGATCGATGATCCCGGTTCAATAATACTGATCCCGGTACATTTATCTAAAATTCCAGAAGAGCGCACGGGCCAATAAGAGAGGAAGAGGCGCAAGAAATTAGGAATTAATGAGTACCACGAAATCAGGGGTATTTAAGATTTCCATTCCCAGATATGATGCTAGAATTACCATTTTTATTTTATTTGTCATAAAGGAGTTACCATATTTCTGCCTGCTCTTTCCTATCAAACGGGATCAGGGGCTATCGAACATGATCGTGACCCAGCTTCGAACCTCGCCGGCCCGCTTTCAATCCCGACCCTCGTTCTGGGTCGATCGACCGATGGTCGAGGATCGTGGTGTCGATCCCGTTCCTGGCTACTATGGTACTACACTTCGATCATTAGCAGCCAAGGAGAAGTACTAGACCATGATTACTGAAAAGCAATTTTCGTAAATAAAAAACAAAACACTTTAATCTCAATTCCATCCGCAACACGTTTATGCGAACTCCTCGCCTCCCTTTCACTGTTGTATCAATTTGGTAATAAGATAAAGCAATTAGTATAGAAAGTTGAAATTTGGATAGTGAGATTTGGAGAGACCATTGGAGTCAAAAAAAATTGTATTCTATGCATATGAAGAAGTTTTTAGAATATTTTATTTCTATACACAAATATGTGCAACAACAAATAAAAATATACCAAAAGGCCATGGTACGCACGGACACTGAGCTAGTACCTAATATAATAATAAAATTGATTTGCTAGTTCTCAGACGCCTGAGAACTAGTTAAGTCTCAGTCACCTATTATACCGTTGAATCATATGATTTAGGATTCGTGCAAACTAGAGTGTCTGGCTGTTTCCGAGCTGTCGTAGCAATGTCTGTTTTGTGTGGGCTTTTTCCCCCTCTCGCTGTGTGTTTTCTTCTTTTGTGGGACGGTTCTATGGGCTTTTGGATGGTGAGTTTTTTTTTGATTGGGCTGAATGTGTTTCCCTCGATCTGCCTTCGATCAATGACGCTTAGGTGACGGGAGCAACTGGCGGGATTTTATCTGTTTTTGTCGTTATTTTTTTGGCTCTGTTTTTATGTGTTTTTGTCTAAAAAACTCTGTTTTTGTCGTTGTTCTTTTGGCCCTGTTTTTATGTGTTTTTTCTGAACCAGGTTTTATCTGTTTTTTTCTAAACCGGTTTGGTTTTGTGTCTGTACTTGCGTTTTATTATGGATGGCGATTATTATTTTTGTTTTGTTTTGTTATTTTTCACCGTCAACGTAAATATGCGAAGCTAGACTGCTAGGGGATTTTATTTGGTTTTCTTGATGCTTTAAAATAGGGTGACGGTGAGATTGGATTCATGATTAGCGCTATCAGTTCATCTTATTTCAAGTTCAATCGTCAATTTCTTGGTTTGTTGTATCCTTTTTATTTTTATTTTATTTTCCCTTGATTTTTTGTAAGTGTCACTGTTTATTGCTAGGGGCTATAAGACTGACATTTTCATAGTCTAAGTTTTTTTGTTTTGTATGCATAGATAAATATGGAGAGTAGGATGATCATATATTTGTCATTTAAGCATACATTATAGTTGTTTTGTCTGCTTCGAACTAATAGTGTTGCCAGCGGTATTTTCTATTTTTTTGTATTGATTTTTGTTTTGTTGTTTGCGAGACGGCGGGACTTGTAATGGTTTTTGCCATTTGTCTTTTGTTAGACCCCGGTTGTAAGAAGTGACTAAGTAGAGTCATGTATGTTGATGTTCACTTGTGAGGATATAAGGAGGAGGTGAACACGCACCAGATTAGTAGGTAGCGACATAAATCCCTTATATTTCTTCTACCCCATCAGTTGTTGCTCTATTTTCCCCCAATAATCCGAACAATATGAAGGTCAATCAAAACTTATTTGTAACTTCTAAAGCCAGTTCCAACCAACTTGCAAATGAGTCTAGTTTCAACTTGATCATAACTGGCCTGCTATATGTCTAGTTTCGACTTGCAAATGAGTCAAGTTTCAACTTGAAACTTCCTTGGAATTGAACCCTCTGTAAGAGTGTATTTGTGACTCAATCGAAGCCCGTTGCAACTTACTCGCAACTGATCCTCTTTTTCAATAGTTGCCATTTGATTATAATCCTAGTTTCCAACTTACATGTATCACATTTTTTTTGCTTTGTAACATAATAAGGCACTCGCAACTTGATTGTATCCTCTAATGCCTAGTTGAAAGTTACTCAAGGAAGAGTTTATTTGTGACTCAAGGAAACCAGTTGCAACTTACTCGCAACTGACCCTCTTGTTTTTTAATAGTTACAACTTGATTGTATCTTTAAATCTAGTTCCAACTTACCCTAGTTGCATCTTGCTCGCAACTGGCACTTTACCTATCTCGAAATTTTTTGCTAGTGACATTTCCCAGTTGCAAGTTACTTGCAACTGAGCCTATATCTATCTTGTTCTCATTTGACTTCTAACCTATTTGAACCTTCCTCGAAACTAGACCCTCTGTAAGAATGGATTTGTGACTAAACGAAGCCAGTTGCAACTTACTCGCAACTAACCCTATGTCTGATTAGTTGCAACTTGATTGTAACTTTAAAGACAGTTGCAACTTACCTATAACTTACCCTAGTTTGCAACTTGCTCGCAATTGAGCCTATATCGAGCTTGCGACTTAAGCCAATTCCAACTTGATTGTATCCTCTAAAGTCGGTTACAAGTTACTCGCAACTAAGCCTATACCGAGCTTGTATTCATTGACTTCTAACCTAATTGAAACTTCCTTGGAAATGGACCCTCTGTAAGAGTGGAATTGTGACTCAAGGAAGCCAGTTGCAACTTACTCGCAACTGACCATCTGTTTTTTGAATAGATGCAACTTGATTGTATCTTTAAAGCCAGTTACAACTTACCTGCAACTTACCCTAGTTGCAACTTTCTTGCAACTGATACTCTACCCGTCTCGCAAAATTTTCCTTGTGACATTTGCTAGTTGCAAGTTACTTGCAACTTAGCCTATATCAAGCTTGTTTTCATTTGACTTCTAACCTGTTTGAACCTTCCTAGAAAGTAGACCCTGTATAAGAATGGATTTGTGACTAAACGAAGCCAGCTGCAACTTACTCACAACTAACCTCTGTATGAATAGTTGCAACTTTATTGTAACTTTAAAGCCAGTTGCAACTTACCTATAACTTACCCTAGTTTGCAACTTGGTCGCAACTGAGCCTATATCGAGCTTGCGACTTAAGCCAATTACAACTTGAATGTATCCTCTAGAGTCAGTTGCAAGTTACTCGCAACTGAGCCTATACCGAGCTTGTTTTCATTGACTTCTAACCTATTTGAAACTTTCCCGTAACTGAACCCTTCGTGTAACATCTCAAAAATATTAAAAGGAGAATATCAATTTCCAATCAACCAAACTTAGGGTTAACAAAAACTTTTAATTTTAAAAACTATATGAAGGCAAGTGTGTGTTTGTTAATGATGTATGTATGCATGATATTCCATGTTTGTTTGTTATATATGATGAGAATTGGTTTAAGGATCAAAACAATATCATCTAGGTCAAATCAAAACCAAACCAAAGCAAAAGAAAATAAAAATATAAAGCATATGAGCTAATGGTCATTTTTTACAAATGTTAATACTTAGCTCACTTTGGGCATCTCTATTAAATAATTTCAAACAGAAATAATTCCATTTCTTTTCTCACCTTGCTAGACCAAGTGACAAAGAACACAAGTGAGCTTTCAAAACTTACTAGAACAAATTCAAATTCATTTGAGGGACTTTTCAAAATTGAATCTATAGTATGCATCAAGATAGCAACTTCTCCAAAACCATCCAAACTTTCTCCACTTAGCAAACCCTTGCAACCAGATGATACGTTGCTAACGTATCTATAATTTTTTATGTTCCATGCTTGGTTTTTATCTACTTTCTTATGTTTTGTTCCAACTTTGGAGTATTTTTATACACTTTCTTGGACTAACCTATTAACAAGATGCCACAGTCCCAGCTGCCTGTTTTCTGCTGTTTTTGGTTCCAGGAAAGTCATAAAATGAATATTCTCGGAATTGGACGGGACAAAAGCCAAAGTCAATATTTCACCGAGGGGGACACGGAGCCAAAATACGAGACAGAGAGGGGCCAGAGGGCCGCCACACCACCTGGCCGCGCGGCCAGGCCTAGCCCTCACCAGGGGGTGGTGTGGCCACCTAGGGCACCCCATAGGCCTCCCCTTTCGCCTATAAGATGCCTCCGATATAGAAATCCTAAGTACCCGATCAAAATTCCAAGAAAGAGTCTATAGCCGCCGTCATCTCCATCCCTAGATCGGGAGGGATCTCAAGCTCTTCCCAGCACCCTGCCGAAGAGGGGAATTCACCCTGGAGGCCTTCTTCATCACCATGCAAGCCTCCGGTGTGATGAGTGAGTAGTTCTTCCTTGGACTACGGGTCCATGTAGTAGCTAGATGGTTGGTTCTTCTCCTTTGTGCTATCATGGTTAGATCTTGTGAGCTCTGTTCATGATCAAGATCATCTATTTGTAATCCTACATGTTGTGTTTGCGGGGATCCAATGGATATTGAGATGCTATTCCAGATTGATTATTGATACTATCATGTCTTTGTTATTTGTGATCTTGCATTCTTTCCGTTCTTAGTAGATATCTTGGCCAAGTAGATGCTAGCAACTCCAAGAGTTAGTATTTATTTTCGATAATGGGTTCATGCCTCTAGTAATCTGGGGAAGTGATAGAAATCTCTAAGGTACTAGATGTGTTGTTGCTACTAGGAGGAAAACAACAATCCTTTGTTCATAGAACAATCGTATTGTTTACTTTACATGCAATGCGTAATGCAATTATCTGTTGCTTGCAACTTAATACTGGAGGGGGTTCGGATGATAACCTGAAGGTGGATTATTAGCCATAGATGCAGTTGGATTATAGTCTATGTATAATGTTGTAGTGCCCAATCAAATCTCATAGGAGTCAAGATGATTAGTATATGCATGTATGCTTTCTCGATGTTTGTCAATTGCCCCGATGTAATTTGTTCACCCAACGTGTTATCTATCTTAAGGAGAACCACCACTAGTGAACTATGGACCCTGGTCCTTTATTTTACCATCAATCTACAACTGTTTATTGTTTTCTGTTTACTTTCTGCAAGCTTTTACTTTCTTCCACACAATACGTTTAATCCTATGTTTTCAGCAAAACCGGTGAGATTGACAACCTCACTGTAAGTTGGGGGCAAAGTTCAGTGGTTGTGTTGTGCAGGATTCCATGTTGGAAATGACACCTTGGAGGTGTTTCCTTGCTCCTACTGGTTCGATAACCTTGGTTTCATAACTGAGGGAAAACTTACTGTTGTGCTCATCATACCTTCCTCTTGGGATTCCCCAATGAGCTCGTTATTACACGAGTCAGCACCAGAGACTCTCAAGCTTATGATCAGCAAACCCACTAAAAAGAATTTGAAAATTCAAATATTTTTCTCTTGCGGTCATTTGATCGAACACCTTCCGAGCATAGTACAGAGCTACCAACTCCACACTATTTGGATCATTCTTGTGATCATCTTTGTACCACACTCGGCCTCCACTACTCACCCACACTCACCCCTGTACCAGCCCGTGCAGCCGAGCCTTGCTCACTCGGCCAATTGACTAGTGCAAACTCGTACTCGAGCACACCATGCCGACTCGACATGGACTCGACGCTACACGCCTCACCGCACTCGCCCATGACATCTAGGAGCTAGCCATGACCTCACCGCACCCACCTGTGTACGCCTCGACCAACGCCAGCCCGTGGAGAGGCCAGCGCAGCCGCGCCCATTTCTCTGTCCGCCATTCCGCACGCACGCCAGAGCGCCGAGCAATCCCACGTAACCACACCGCGCCTCACATCAATGCACTTGCCGCGACGCCAGCAACCTCCCAAACATGCCCGCTTGACCCCACGTGACCTGTAACCACCATATGCCGTGACGAACGCCCGCGGTACCCGAGGATGGCATGGACATCCCCGACCGATTGAGACCACGCCTCGCCGCGACACTGTGCGCATGACGATCGCCAAGGAGCACTGTGTCGACCTACACCCTTAGCAATGCCTATAGCCCCTGTAACGATGTCGCCGATGAGCCTGAGCCATGCCCCAATGCTCCCCTCGCCGGGGTATAAATAGACCATGCCCCTTGCTTCAAAACACACCCCACTCGACTCACCTCTCACCCCACAACCTCTCTGACATCTCCGGAGCAAGACGAAGTAGGCAGCACTAGAATTTCACCAGAGTTCGCCGCTGTAGTGGTGGAATGGAGCGAGCGCTAGGAGCCACCCTAGGAGCCGCCGCGACCACCGTTCGAACCGTCGCCGTCGACCAGTTCATTCGCCCACACCACCATACCTAGCTGGAGCCTTGGTAAGCCCCCGACGACCCCTGCCGTAGAGCTAGGGTTGAATCCCGCGCGCGCCGTGCGAGGGAGACGATGACGCGGAGCCATCGATCGTGCTCTAATTGTGCAGCTAAGATTAGCGGATACCGCTTCGTGTTAGACCAGTCACTAACGCGTGGGGCCAGCGCAAGTGAAGCCCATTGCGCGTGTGCTGCGTAGTTCGCCCGGCCCAGTAACGTTCCTGCGCGTGCCCACAAATTCAAATTTAGATTTTTCTTTTATTTCAAAACCCTATTCGGTAGGTGACTTTAAAATTGAATTCAAGAAGATTCACTAAACCAAACTTCATGATTCCAATTTTGTTAGAAAGGAAATGAAAGTCTCTGAACACTCCCATTGGGTTCAAACATTTTGGAGTTATAGAGCACCCACAACAAAAATAACAAGGCAGTGACTTTTCCAACTTCAAACATTTTTCTAAAATCAACCATAAATGCTTTTGAGTTGATTCCAATTGTCAGAAAATCACATTTACCGTGATCTATCTGAATATGTAAAAATATTTAGTTTTACATGTAGTAGTCATTGGCTAATATTAAAAGAATGGCTATATAGTCATTTCTAGTCATTTTAATTATATTAAATAGCCATATTAAACTTTGTAATATAGGCCATCTACTTTAAATCACATTCCCAAGTATTGCAAATATGTGGTGATGACATGTGTCAACATGATCCCATATTTTATAATTGGAGGATATTAAATCTTAAGTATTTTTCAATGAGTAGAAATTGCATTTCCAAAATAAGATAAATAAGACTATGTCACTAATTCATGTGGTGATTGAGATGATGCTAGATCATCTGTTGTGAGCCTTTGTGTGCTGGATAGAAGTAGCTAACTATTGTTTGGTGATTGTGTACCTCGTATTTATTTATAAACGCTAGTACCAACTTGGGCTACGAGGAGGAAGAATTCTACGAAGAAGAAGAGCAGGACTTCGACAACTGTACCAACCAAGGCAAGCTAACCTATGCAAGATGCACTATACATGCTATTGTGATGCAACCTTGATTATACCAATCCCAAGGTTTACCTGCAAGCTTTATTTTCCCCTTTACCAAAGTTTCTTAAATAGTTAATTATTGGTGATTAGTGGAAAATAGGACAGATGCCATCCAGAGCATAGAACTAGGCTTAGGTAGTTACACTTGGTTAGCGCCCCTCAATAATGACACCCTCATTGATAATTGCTAATGCTAAACTAATAGGGATAACTTTAGATGGGAACACTTGGAGCAAATGATTATGAAAACCTTAGAATGATGACTCATTCTATTGAAATGTTTTGACATGGGTTATGAAACACAATGACTTGAAGATGATGATGAATGAGGCATGTGCCTTGACTTTGAATAAAAACTGATGGTTGGGTTTGGATGCGATACCGTTCCAGCTTTACCGTACAACCACGATACCTGATTTGGGTAGGGTTTAACTGGAAGTTTATGTGTCTTAGTATGGGTTCCCTCGCAGAAAAGAGGTTGAGCTGAGGCTACCTCGTGACTGTGAATGACCACCTATGCAGTTCCCGGGATGGCGGATGGCCATGGCTAGGAGACCAAGCTCACAGGGGAGGTGCGTGTACTAGGGTGTGTAATTGAAAGGTTAGGATTGATTATCCGCATACCAAGTATGATGATTTAGGGCTATCCCTGACGGATGTATCGAATTTTGTGGTGAAAGTGTACCACCTCTACAGAGTGTCAAACTAGTCGAATAGCCGTGTCCACGGTCATGGAAAGTTGGATGGCCATACTATTCCATTGTCAGATGTTTTCAAAATGACTTGTGACTTGAAATATGACTTTGACTGGACCACAATATGGTTGTGGAAATGAAAACTAGGTTCCCACTTGAGTAATCTAGATAACTAAAATAGGTCTTTACTACTAAGCACTTATGAAATAAAACTAGCTTATTGCACACAAGCCTAGAGATTAGGATTCCTACTAGAATTGTCTTACTTGCATTAGTGATAGTTTGCGAGTACCTTAAAAGTACTCATGGCTTTGTCCCCAGCTATTCCCATGGCCAGACTATGAAGAGGATTATCCGGAGGATGGACAGCAGGATGTCTACGATAATTAGGATCATCTCCATCGTCAGCATTGCCTGTGATAATGAAGATGGAGGCTCTACTACATTTATTTCCGCTTCTTTGATGTGTATTAAGACTTGATCATGAGATCAACTATTTGTAAGACTATTATGGTTTGTAATGGATGAGGTACTGTGCTATCAATTATGTTATGTCTCGCAAAAATGGTATTCCTAGGATTGCGATGTACGACATAACAGGCATCTGGACTTAAAAATCCGGGTGTTCACAAGTTGGTATTAGAGCCATCCTGACCATAGGAGACCTTAGTTAGAACGGACATCTGAAAAACTTAGTTTCAAAACAAAGGAAGTGAGTATTTATGAAAACCTATTCTCACTCTTATCCTTGAGATTCTTTCAAAAAAAAGAGTTCACAAGTTCCTCAAAATTCTTGCAATTCTACATAAAATTTGACACACTTGATCACCTCACTAACTTACTCATCCTAATTGCTTATAGATGGAAGTTAAGTACAACAAGTTCTATCAGCTTGGCAACGGAGGAGAACTCATCTTCGAGAGGGACTTGAGTCGGCTAGCGGAGTTTCTCGGACGCCCGCACCCCGAGTTCTATGGAGCGCAACTCAATGATCAGCCAGGAGGAGAACTGCAGCGGTTAATCTCTACAGATCTGAGAGGACAGATGGAGCCACTGTAACATCCCAAAACTTTAATCAAAGTTATCAAGTTCTAATCACCCAATTTAGGGTTAACAAAAACTTTTATTAAGACAAAGCATATGAATACATGTGTGTGTTGTATTAGTTTAGAATTGTTTTGAATATGCCATGCTTGATTGCTACAAATGTTATGAAATGGATTAAAGGTGAATGCCACATCATCTAGACCATTGTACAAACAAAATCCAAATAGAAAGAAATCAAATAAGAATAAATCAACCAAATGGTCATTTTGACCATTTTAAACCACTAGGCCACTTTAGGTATTCCTAGAAGACAATTCCTAACAGAAACTATTCTAGTTCTTTCCACCCCTTGATAGACCAAGTAAAGTGTATCAAGGCCCACTTTACAAACTTAAAAAAACATCTAGCAAATCATTTTAAATGACATTTGAAAATTGAATCAAGTGTATGTGTTAAGATCACACTTTTTCAAAAACCATTCAAATGAATTCACCTTGGCAATCCGAAGCAAACCTAGTCTCTCAAGCTTAATACAAGATCACTCAAAAAGTTTGAAACAAAAATTCAAAAATAAATTTCATGCGGCCATTTCATCAAACACTTGGCAGGCACAGAATAAACACTAGGCTAGCTTCACTGTTTGGTACAGTGAGGATCGACCATTTGGTCTCCAATTTAACCCCTGTCCCCTGTAACCCTAACCAGCCCCACAACAGCTCCCCCCTTCGCCGCTAGAACAGTGGAGTGCCGCCAAAAAGTGGTCATCGCCGGCCGACCATGGCCAGCTCGCACCAGACAGCCCCGCGCCCAACCAGCATGTCAACTAGCATCGCCGTAGCCTACCGCCACCCCCGGTCCACCCCACGATCGAAGCCCAACCCTGGACTACACTAGCACCACCGCGCACCGCCTCTCTACGCCGTGTCCAGAGCGCGCCAGTGCGCCGCGCCCGACCAGCTTGCATGCGCTGCTCCTTGACCTCCCCTCGCGTGCACATACCCGCCATGATAGCAGCACCCCGGCAGACACCCCCGTTCGCCGCCGCGCGACCCGCCGCAGCCGCACGCCGTCGCAAGCACCTCTGCCTCTGCCTAGAGCGCCGCACGCACCCGACCGTTCCACACCGCCCCATGCCTCGCCTTTAAGACAACCATGACCGCCAGGAGACACTGCACCGTCCACCTACCCCAGCCATGCCCCTAGCTCTCTGTGCCGCCCTCACCGGATATGCCAGCCCACACCGCTCGGTCCCCTCATCGAGCGATAAAAGGAGTCCACCCGAGCCTCCAATCCTCACACCATTCGACTCCCCACTGACCCCTGAGCCTTCCACACCTCTTCCCAAAGCAAGGAGAGCACCACCGTGCCGGAATTCCACCAGAGTCTGCCGCTGCTGGAGGAGAATGGTGCCATCGATTCTGACCACCCCTCGCCTCGCCGTGACCGCGCCTCGCCTCACCGTCGTCTACCACGTCGTTTGCCCCCGTCGCCAAGCCTAGCTGGATCTCAGGTGAGCTCCGTGAGACCCCCACCGCTGCATTAGGGTTTAGACCTCGCCGGAGCTGTTCGTCCTCAACGACGAGCCTCAGTCGTTGATCTACGTTCTAATCGCACGGTCTAGATGTTTAGATACTGTTTCGCGTTAGCACAGTCGCTGACTGGTGGACCCCCTCTATCAGCCGCGCACTGCGCTGCGCTGTGTAGCTGGGCCGGCCCGTTAGCATTCTCGCGCTGGCCCAAAAATTCAAATAAGTGATTTTCCAATTTAATTGAAATCCTATTCTGTACCTAGATTCAAAAATCAACTCAGAGAGTTTCACTTAACCAAATTGCATGATTCAAATTTTGCTAGAAAGGAAATTAAATTATCTATCCAAGCCCGTTGGATTTAAATCATTTGGAGTTAGAGATAATCTATAGAAAAAATAACAAGACATAGACTTTTGCAACTTCAAACATTTTTCAAAAATCAACCATAATAGCTTTTGAGTTGATTCCAACTCTCAAAAATTACATTTGATAATACCTATCTGATCATGTAAAAAAATTTAGGTTTGCATGTAGTGACATTGGATTAGTACCAAAATAATGCTATTAGGGCATTTCTAGTCACTTTAAATCACTTAAATAATAATCTTAAACTTTATAAAATGTGACCAACCCTTTTAAATGAGATTCCCATGTATTAGAATATGTGGTGATGACATGTGTCAACATGATCCCATATTTTAATTGGAGAATAATAAATCTTAATTAATTTCAATGAGTAGAAATTACTTTTCTCAAATAAAATATATAAAACTAGTTCTTTAAATCATGTGATGATTGTGATGATACTAGATCATCAAGTGTGTGCTTTAGTGTGCTGTTTAGCAATAGATAATTATTGTTTGGTGATTGTGTACCCCGTATTCCTTTATAGACGATAGTACCGACCAAGGATACGAAGAGGAGGAGTTCTACCCCGAAGAAGACGAGGAGAATTTCAATCACTACACCAATCAAGGCAAGCTAACACTTGCAAGTTTCTTAACTATGCAAGCCACCACTAGATGCAAGTTAACCTAAGCAAGATGCCTTAGGCATGCTTGGGTTATATATTTTGATTTATACCATCCTAAGTTTTACTTGCAAGCTTTACTTTCTTCTACTTTACCAAAGTTCTTTACTTTAGTATAGATATCATAAATAGTATAAAACTTGGCCTATATAGTTATACTTATATGTCATTCTATGGCATGAGATTGAATATTAGCACCCCTCATTAGTGAACACTCTTAACCTTAGTGGCTAGTGCTAAGCATAAAACTTGATCACTATAGATGGGAAATACTTGGTGAAAATGATTATGAAAACCTTGGAATGATGAGTCATTCTATTGAGATGTTTTGACATGTGTTGAGAAACACAAATGGATTTGATGATGAAAATGTTGAGGCATGAGCCTTAGCCTTTTTTAAAAAAAAACTGATGGTTGGGTTCGGATGCGATACCATTCCAATTTTACCGTACAACCACAATACCTGAATTGGGTAAGGCTTAGCCAGAAGTTTATGTGCATTAGTATGGGTTCCCTCGTGGGAGAGGTTTGAGATGGGGCTACCTCTTGATGTGTGTCCACCTATGTAGTGCCCAGGATGGCAGATGGCCATGGCTGGGAGGCCAAGCTCATAGGGGAGGTGCCTATACTAGAGTATGTAATTGAAAGGTTATGATTGATTATCCGCATACTAAGTATGATGATTCAGGGTAATCCCTGATAGATGTATCAAATTTTATGGTGAAAATGTACCACCTCTGCAGAGTGTTAAACTATTCGACTAGCCGCGTCTGCGGTCATGGACATCTGGAGTGGCCATACTGTTCCATTGTCAGATGTTTTCAAAATGACTTGTGAAATGCTTTGTGACTTTGACTTGACCACAACAGGGTTGTGAACATGAAAACTAGTTTCCCACTTAAGTGATTTAGAACATTAAATTAGCTTTATTTACTTCTAAACTCAGCTTAACATAAATCTGTCTTTTGCAAATAAACTTAGAGCTTAGCGTTCCTACTAGAACTACCCTACTTGTTAGTGATAGTTTGCGAGTGCTGAAAGAGTACTCATGGCTTTGTCCCTAGCTACTCCTATGGCTAGACTATGAGGACGACTATTCGGAAGATGGACAACAGGACGGCTACGACAACTAGGATCATCTCCCATCGTCAGCATTGCCTGTGACACTGAAGATGGAGCCCACTACTACGCTTTACTATTCTGCTACTTGTTTGTATTAAGACTAGCTCTTGAGATCCTTTATTTGTGTAAAACCTTATTATGGTTTGTAATGGATGATGTACTGTGATATCCAATCTGTTATGTCTCGCAAAAATGGTAATCCTGGGATTGCGAGGTATGGCATAACAGGCATCTGGGATTAAAAATCCGGGTGTTGACAAGTTGGTATCAGAGCCATCCTGACCATAGGAGACCCTAGTTAGAATGGACGTCCGAACAAAAACTTAGTTTCAAAAACAAAGGAAGTGAGTATTTATGAAAACCTATTCCCACTCTTATCCTTGATTCTTTCAAAAAAAAATCATGTTCCTAAAAAATTCTTACATTCCTACATAAAATTTGACACACGTGATCACCTCAATAACTTACTCATCCTAGATGGAAGTTCAGTATTGCAAGTTCTACCAGTTGGGAAACGGAGGCCAACTGATCTTTGAGAGGGATCTCGATGCACTGTCAAAGTATTTGGAGCGCCCGCATCCGGAATTCTTCGGAGCTCAACTCAACGATCACCCAGGAGGAGATCTACAATGGCTGATAGTTTCCGATCTTCGAGACAAGATGGAAGCACCCCTTTCTGAGAAGATTCAATTCACCGTGCGAGAGAAAAACTGGCTAGATGGATTAGCCAGGGCTATGCATGAAGCTCTTGCCCGTCTATGTGGGCAAAACATCAACTTGATCCAGGGAACTCACTTTGCGCACTACGCAAGGCGTGATTCTATGGGAATGCCATTGGAGATGCCAAGTCACCCAGAGATGAAGCGCCAAGTGGAGAACCTTGACTTCCTGTTGTATGATTGGCAGAAGGAATTGGATAATGCTGGATCCTATGCAACCACAACCTTGCCATTGCCACCCAGAAGGACCAGGCTCTCACCATGCTCGTCCAGGATCTCAAATCACTTCGACGTCAACGCGAGAAGAAGGATCGCACCATCGCTCGCCTTCGCAAGAAGGTGGCCGACCTCGAGAAGACCATCCAGGAGCAAGAAGCCCATCTTGCAGCAAAAGAAGAAGAGGAAGAAGGTGAAGATATCCAGGGAGGTATTCACTCGTACCTCAGTGATGACAACGACTACCTAGAGGATGAGAATATCATTTTGTGGCCCGAAAGTTGGGTCACCCAGGCAATGTGGTACCCAAGTTGATTGTAATCACTGCGATTCGAAAAGTTGGGGCGCCAATTGCTGAGAGAGGCCTTTCGAGTGAATGATGGCCAAACCCAATATTTTCAAATCGTGCCCATTAAGTCAGGATATTCCGTTATACTAGTTCCTATTGTGCCCCTTCTTTGCTGGCCACTCTTCTTAGCCACCCTGCACGTGTCGTAGGGGAAAATCCATTACTGTACTTTCCTAACTCTTGACACTGAATCTTGCTGCGGTGGCGGCAGTCCCTTTTCTTCCCTTCCCCGACCCTAAATCTGCCGGTAGCGGAGGACCTTTTTTCTCCCTCCCCCGACACTGAATCCGACGGTGGCGGCCCAGCATGTCTTGCAAGGTGAAGGTTGTAGCTATGTCGCTGACTAATTCGGGTCCGTCGAGGCCCAAGTCTAGGGCTCAACACGTAGCAGTTGCGACGTCTTCAGCCTCGGTTAGCAAGGAGGCTAGCAAGGATTCTGCTCCCAAGGTACCTACGAGCAGCGGGTTGAAGAGAAAAGAAAGGCCAGTGGCGGATTGTTCGTCTCCGGTGGGCGGATGCAGCACCCAGATCTTGAAGAAAAAAACTCGGGAGAAGAGCGAGAGGTGAATTTCTCTTATCTGTGACTTATCTTGCAAGTAGATTAGTTACGGCATGATTGAATCGAATGAACTGAAAAGTTCCCCTTTTTAATCAAATTAGGCACAACTTTGATACAAGGGACCTATATGAGTTCACAGTTCATGTTCGGCAGTACACTGCAAAACATGATTTTGGTTGCGAGAGGGTTGTGTTCAGGCAAGATGTGCATATTCTTGTGAATTGCAAAGAGGTTGTGTCTGTTTCACAGCTGGTAGATATGCTTGCCGCTAGAATTCCTATCAGCAAATTGGTGTGGCGCAACATGAATGATACCTATCAGCAAATTGAGCACTCCCATGAGCTTCAAATGGTTTGGGAGTGTTGTGCAGCTGATTGTAAGGTGAAAGTTGAAGCGATGATTGATGATATCTATGCAGATGCTAGAGATCTTGCTGCCAGAGCTTCTGCTCCTAGAGAATACGGAACAATAGATGTTGATCTAGATAAGTTCAGTATACGCATAGAGGTGGATTCATACATGGCAAAACTTGATGAGGGAGTTAATAAGCCAGTTTCGTCATGTACTGTGGAGATCACTGTCGATTCCAAAAACATAAATCTTGATGAAATGAGAGAGATGATCGATAAGGAAATCAATATTGGCCCTAAGTAGATGGCAAAAATCCGGTGGTGGCATCATAAGAAGCTGCAATTCATAGATGTTTTGGATACTGAAGATCTTATGCAGATTATGCGATGAAAGAAGCGAACCAGGAAGGTGTTCTTCCTTGGTACCATTTCTAATGTTGCTGAACATGTTATAGTGGATGTAGATGCCCCTGTAGTGGCTGAACAGAATGAGGTTTCCCTGATGAGAGCTGCTACCCTAGGCTTGTAGATGCCCCTGATGTTGCTGAACATGTTATAGTGGATGTAGATGCCCCTGTAGTGGCTGAACAGAATGAGGTTCCCCTAATGAGAGCTGCTACCCTAGGCTTGTCATATGGACCACGGGGTTCCCCTGCCTATATTTGTAATATGTACTGCTGTTGTATTTAGAGCGTGTTTCTGTGATTATGTTTGTTGAGAGATTGCGATATAATGTTGTGCGGGCTGTTGAGATTTTCGGACATGTCACTCACTGAAACCATCGTTGTTGTAATAAGACATAAGTACATTGTAGTTGACATGATTATGTTTCTTAAGATGACGTACCGTACTTGTTTATGTTATTATGTTTGTTGGGACATTGTAATGTAATGTTTTGTGAAACCATGACTAGACAAGTGATGCATAAATACATCGTAGTTGACATGATTATGTTTCTTGAAATGATGTACTGTACTTGTTTCTATTATTTTGTTTGTTGAGAGATTGTAATGTAATGTTTTGCGAAACCATGACAGGACAAGTGATGTGTAAGTACCTTGTAGTCAACATGATTTTGTTTCTTGAGTTGATGTAAAATACTCGTTTATGTGATTACATTTGTTGAGAGATTGTAATGTGATGTTTTGTGAAACCATGATGTGATTATGTTTGTTGAGAGATTGTAATGTAATGTTTTGTGAAACCATGACTGAAGAAGTGATGCATAAGTACCGTGTAGTTGACATGATTTTCTTTCTTTAGATGATGTAATATACTGGTATGTTTTCACTAGGCAATGAAATTGGGATGGAGGGAGTGCATGTTTAATATTTGAAATGAGAATGTGTGAAGAGAATCCATATTAGGCAGGAGACAATAATCCAGGGAAAGGGCATGGTATCCATTAAACTATTGTAACATGCCAATTTAGTCATTGTTGTAGCGGTAGAAGGGCTGCTCTCTCTCTCTCTCTCTCTCTCTCTCTCTCTCTCTCTCTCTCTCTCTCTCTCTCTCTCTCTCTCTCTCTCTCTCTCTCTCTCTCTCTCTCTCTCTCTCTCTCTCGCCGACACCGAAGCCGACACCGACGCCGTCGCCTGTGATGATGCATTCGCCATGCTGTCCTTGAACGGCGAGGACGACCAATCGAGCAGCGACAACCTTCTCTCCGACATCGAGTATTCCTTCCACGATGTGAGTTCCTCTGTTTTCTCGGGCTTGGGTTAGGCAATGGCAAATCTCTCGATCTAAGCTCCATATGTGCATGCAATCGTGTTTGATTTCAGCTTTGCATTTACCTATAGGTACCACGGACAATCTACGACTCCGAATGGGAGGGCCTACCTCTCAATGGAGAAGTGCCATGTGACCATGGGCTAAACCTGAGGAGATATGTTGCATTCGAAGGCAGTAACACTAGGAGAAGGTTTTTGGGCTGTACAAATCAGGTTTATTTACATTATGTGCAACTGTGACATGAAGTAAAATGTATCGTGCATGTTCATAACACTATAGTGTGTGTGTTTTTAGGTTGGCCCGGTGTGTAAAGTAGTAGAGTGGGTGGATCTTGAGTAGCCAGATGCACTTAAGAAATGTTTGGCACAGTTATGGGAGATGTATGAGGTTGAAAGGTCGGGGAGATTTACTGATGTAAGTGATGCAGCTGAAAAAAATTACAAGCTGTCGGTACAAAATAAGGAGCTGGAACAAGAAATCAAGAATTTGCAGTCAGAGCTAACTGACGGAATCGATGGGAGCTTGGTTGTTGGAACTTCAAAGAAGCTTCAGGATAGTCACAAGTTGCTGATTCATAATGCAGAAAAGGAGAGGGATCAGCTCAGGGAAGACAACAAGAAGCTAGAGTACTGCATTGTGGATCTATTGAAGGAACTGAAGAAGGCGCGCGAGGGTGAACAAGGACAGACTATAGAGGATACAGGAAATTCGAGATGAATAATTTATGTTGTGCCAATGTCTGAAACTAGTTAACTGTAAGACTTGCAGTTGCGCTTTCCTAACTAAGCCAAACTCAATCCTCGAGCAAACTAATTACAAACAAACACACATATCGTGCATAGAGTTAAGTTCACGCTTACAAAATCACCACTGTAGAGGATAAACCAGACTGTGCAGTACTAAATAGACATATGTTGTGTTCAAGCGAGCCTGGCCTGGAGCTACCTGTTTTCCTCCATAAGATTGGCCAGCTCCTTCAGTACTATGTCGTGCTTTAGCTGTAGGTTCTAGCGCTCCGTCATGGATTGGAGAAGTTGGTCCGTAGCCATACGATTTTCCTTCAAGATCCCTTTTATGATATCCGTTTGCTTCCTAGCCGAGGTGCAACCTTCACTGTGTAGCTTCACCTAGCTGGCGTTTAACTCCTTCAGTTTCTGGCACTTGTCAAAAAGGACCATGAGTTCAGCGTGCAGTTGGTCAAAGGCCAGTTTCTAGGAATTCTGCTTCTCCCTTTGGATTGCTATCTTATCATTTAGCCAGGTCACCAGGTCCTGGTCGATCTTTTGCCTCTTTCCCTGCAACAAAAATACATAGTATGGTTTGTTCAGTTCACCAGGACAAGCTGGTTAGTTTCCATAATTAACTAAATCGACTAGTGGCACTGTCATAATTTCAAGGAAGAAGCAATCTAGGAATAATCAACATTTTATGAATCGACTAGTGGCACTGTCATCATTTCAATTTCAAAGACAAATAACATTCATCTGGAGTTTAGTGTGTTGTGGGTTTTTCTCAATATCACCAAATAGTAGTGGGAGAGTGGCAAACTCATAATGCAGAAACCCATGTCCAGATACATAATGGAAAGAGCACATGGTGTCCATTCATGAACATGAACACCAACACATGTCCAGATAGATAAGGAGTTGCCCTAGGATTCTTATTGCACCCTATAATGGGAAGCAGACTTGGGCATTGCTCCCTGAACCCAAAACATTACAAAAGGAGTGGAGGACGAACTGATATTCGTGTCCCCACTAACGGGAATCAGACTTGGGCATTGCTCCGATACTCCTCCAGACATGCCCTTAGCTCCTCGTTCTCTTTCCGAACACCCTCGAGTTCGGTGATCCCTCTGCTCATGTCCACCTTCATCTCCTTGACTGCATCCAGGCAACGATTCCTGTCATGGTAGGCTCGGATGGTAGCCTTGGTGTCCTCGACGCGTCCTCTGAGTGCCTCGCTGACTTCGTCCTGCAGGAGAATGCACCTTTCCACGAGATTCTTCTTCTCCTCCATGAGCTCGTTGATTATCTTGATGGCCTATTCTTGCCTGTTCAAGTTACGGTCGAGCACTTTATGGAGCCTAACGACGTCACGTGCAAAATCTAGCGAGATCTCCTTCTCCACAGATAATTGCTTGCGTAGGCTCTTGTTAGCTTGGGTGAGGGAGCGTGCAAGCTCATGTTGGTTGACAATCTTGGAACTGATCGCGACCACCTTGTCATGGTACTTGGCCTTCGATCACTGCATCGTTCATGTTAATTGAAATAGGAATTCTATAATTACACTCCAGGTCCCAGGTGAATACTAATGCAGATCAAAAAAATCCCCGTTGAATCTATTGACCTCAGTGTTAAAAATGGACCTAGAGATCTATTCATGACCATGATAAACTAATCCTAATCACAAAAAATCCATAGTGAATCTATGAACAACGGTATTAAGGAAAGACCAAGAGATCCAGTCATATTCATGAAAACTAATACAACTTGCAAAGAAGAAGAAAAACCAATGCAGGGCAGACAGGATCTAAGAAATCCACATCACAACTCGGAGAAATAACAGCGTGGAGTTTTTCTACCTCGCTAAGACATGGGATGGGGTCGAACGGGTCCTGCAACGCCTCCGTCGTGGTGGATTCGGGCTCCACGGCCGGCCTGTAATACGTAGAAGAGGAAGAGCAACAACAAGAAGAAGCTAAATAATATCATGATGGAGAGGGAGATGGATAAGAAGTAGAACAAGAAGACCATACCGGGAGGAGCCCTTGCCTAATAGAACATTCGGCGCCATTGTCGGGGGAGATTGGGCCTCGATGAGAGGGTGGGCTTGAGCGGCTGGTAGAGCAAGAAGTGCCTCACGGCGATTTCTCTCCCTTTTCTCCGCGAGGATCATCGACCGGCCTCTCCCCCTCCTCAGTGAAGCCATGGCTTGCAGGGTGAGGGTGGCGGCGGCAGGAGGAAGGAGATAGTGATTAGTGTGGGAGAAGAGTCAAAGAGTACATGCCGTGGTCCAGTAGTACTAGTACTATTATAAAAGACCACCGTGTATGGTCTACCTTCTCAAAGAAGCCAGGGAGGCAGGGGTAGGGAAGTGATGGGACTTGTCTTTATTGCGATGCACACTTCAATGGTCTTCGGCGCCGCCGAAATCCAGTATATAATAAGGGGAGTGCGAGTCGGGTGGTCATCATGGGTATCAGCGCGCACATCCCGCGTGCGTGTGTCACGTGTTGATGGGGCAATGACATGCGCAACTGCTGCACGATCACGTCGACACGTCAAACTCCACGTGACAGGCACACACGGGATATTTACGAGTCTAGAATATGTTGTGCCACTTTTGTTGTGATCAAATTATGTTCAGTACGCGAGATATTACTTTTTTTTGATAATCGACAAATGAATGTGTGGACACGACGTACGAAACCGCTGCTCATCCTTGATCGGATCGGCACCCCACTCTGTGTACCCGCCATCGACCATTTGGAGCAACTACCTCGAGCACGATGCCCCCTCGCCATGGCAATGGCAGGTCCAGGCCGTCCACTGACCGTCCTGCGTCCCCGGCTCTTCGTTGCATCATTCACGCTCGCGAGTCGCCTGCTGAAGTAGCACATCGTGTCCGACCGCACCAGGATCCATCAACATCGGCACTCAAGGACACCGCGACGTCAAAGCTCGTATCGGCCATGCAGGAGGAGCGTGGGGTACCTGCAGCGTTGGACAAGCGCAAAGCAGCAGCCAGGATGGGGGCGCGTGTTGCACCGGTGAGTACGGACAAGAAGAGGAACGAGAAGATGACCAGGAAGAAGAGAGGAGATAGCTATTTGGACGAGTCCGACTCGGCCAACGAGGAGGCGTTCATCGATCAGTTGGAGGCAGAAGCAAAGGAGAGTGACGTGGACCAGTAGGACTACGAAGAGGAGGAGGAGGCGGACTCCAACGAGGAGATAGCGCGCTTATTCGAGGAAGGGGGCGATGTCGAGTCGTCAGAGGAGGACACCGACGGAGGCGATGGCAGGGACCATGGCGTTGACCAAGACAAGGACGAACCGGAAGACAAAGACGATGGCTTCTTCGAAATATGATCATTTATTTTATTTATTTAGTTGGATAGATGGATTTTCACTTGTTTATGGAGGTAAAGTATCGGTGGAACGGATATAGAGGTGGCACGGATGAACCATGCATTAAAAAATTGGAGAAGGGAGGGGTTATCCTGCCCGTTGGATCACATAGGATCAACGGTTGGTGGAGGCGATCCGCGTGACATCTGTGTCAGCCAATCAGGGCATAGCACCCAGAGTGAGCACATGTTAGGGATCTCCACACGTTTGGGCTTTTGTGAGATTTGGGACCGAGAGAGGGCAAATCTCTTTTCACAATCCACCTATGGATCCACCAGTGTCATTGAAATGTGTGTTCTCTTTAGAGACCACACATGGATCCACCAGTGTCATTGCATGTGTGTTCTTTTTACTAAAAACAACCAGAGTCATTGCATGTGTGTTCTTTTCACATACCACATATTGATCCACCAGTGTCATTGCATGTGTGCTCTTTTCACAATCCACCTATGGATCCACCAGTGTCATTGCATGTGTGCTCTTTTTACAAACAACAACCAGAGTCATTGCATGTGTGTTCTCTTCAGAGACCACACATGGATCCACTAGTGTCATTGCATGTGTGTTCTTTTTACTAACAACAACTTGAGTCATTTCATGTGTGTTCTTTTCACATACCACATATGGATCCACCAGTGTCATTGAAATGTGTGTTCTCTTCAGAGACCACACATGGATCCACTAGTGTCATTGCATGCGTGTTCTTTTTACTAACAACAACTAGAGTCATTGCATGTGTGTTCTTTTCACAATCCACCTATGGATCCACCAGTGTCATTGCATGTGTGATCTTTTTACTAACAACAACCAGAGTCATTGCATGTGTGTTCTCTTCAAAGACCACACATGGATCCACCAGTGTCATTGCATGTGTGGTCTTTTTACTAACAACAACTAGAGTGATTTCATGATTATTATTTTCACATACCACATATGGATCCACCAGTGTCATTGAAATGTGTGTTCTCTTCAGAGACCCCACATGGATCCACCAGTGTCATTGCATGTGTGTTATTTTTACTAACAACAACTGGAGTCATTTCATGTGTGTTCTTTACACATACCACACATGGATCCACCAGTGTCATTGCATGTGTGTTCTCTTCAAAATCCACCTATGGATCCACCAGTGTCATTGCATGTGTGTTCTTTTTACTAACAACAACCCGAATCATTGCATGTGTGTTCTTTTCACAATCCACCTATGGATCCACCAGTGTCATTGCATGTGTGATCTTTTTACTAACAACAACCAGCGTCATTGCATGTGTGTTCTCTTCAGAGACCACACATGGATCCACCAGTGTAATTGCATGTGTGTTCTTTTCACATACCACAACTGGAGTCATTTCATGTGTGTTCTTTTCACATACCACATATGGATCCACCAGTGTCATTGAAATGTGTGTTCTCTTTAGAGACCACACATGGATCCACCAGTGTCATTGCATGTGTGGTCTTTTTACTAACAACAACTGGAGTCATTGCATGTGTGTTCTTTTCACATACCACATATGGATCCAGCAGTGTTATTGAAATGTGTGTTCTCCTCAGAGACCACACATGGATCCACCAGTGTCATTGCATGTGTGTTCTTTTTACTAACAACAACCAGAGTCATTGCATGTGTGTTCTTTTAACAATCCACCTATGGATCCACCAGTGTCATTGCATGTCTGCTCTTTTTACTAACAACAGCCAGAGTCATTGCATGTGTGTTCTCTTCAGAGACCACACATGGATCCACCAGTGTCATTGCATGTGTGGTCTTTTTACTAACAACAACTAGAGTCATTTCATGATTATTATTTTCACATACCACATATGGATCCACTAGTGTCATTGAAATGTGTGTTCTCTTTAGAGACCCCACATGGATCCACCAGTGTCATTGCATGTGTGTTCTTTTTACTAACAACAACTGGAGTCATTTCATGTGTGTTCTTTACACATACCACACATGGATCCACCAGTGTCATTGCATGTGTGTTCTCTTCAAAATCCACCTATGGATCCACCAGTGTCATTGCATGTGTGTTCTTTTTACTAACAACAACCCGAATCATTGCATGTGTGTTCTTTACACAATCCACCTATGGATCTACCAGTGGCATTGCATGTGTGTTCTTTTTACTAAAAACCAGTGTAATTGCATGTGTGTTCTTTTTATTAACAACAATTGGAGTCATTGCATGTGTGTTCTTTTCACATACCACATATGGATCCACCAGTGTCATTGAAATGTGTGTTATCTTTAGAGACCACACATGGATCCAACAGGGTCATTGCATGTGTATTCTTTTTACTAACAACAACTGGAGTCATTTCATGACTATTCTTTTCACATACCACATATGGATCCACCAGTGTCATTGCATGTGTGTTCTTTTCACAATCCACCTATGGATCCACCAGTGTCACTGCATGTGTGTTATTTTTACTAAGAACAACCAGAGTCATTGCATGTGTGTTCTTTCACAATCCACCTATGGATCCACCAGTGTCATTACATGTGTGTTCTTTTTACTAACAACAACTTGAGTCATTTCATGTGTGTTCTTTTCACATACCACATATGGATCCACCAGTGTCATTGAAATGTGTGTTCTCTTAAGAGACCACACATGGATCCACCAGTGTCATTGCATGTGTGTTCTTTTTACTAACAACAACTAGAGTCATTACATGTGTGTTCTTTTCACAATCCACCTCTAGATCTACCAGTGTCATTGCATGTGTGGTCTTTTTACTAAAAAAACCAGAGTCGTTGCATGTGTGTTCTCTTTAGAGACCACACATGGATCCACCAGTGTCATTGCATGTGTGTTCTTTTCACATACCACAACAAGAGTCATTTCATGTGTGTTCTTTTCACATACCATATATGGATCCACCAGTGTCATTGAAATGTGTGTTCTCTTTAGAGACCACACATGGATTGACTACTGTCATTG